>QXVX01004040.1:0-57000 GCA_013436065.1 Halocynthia aurantium
GGTAGTAAAGGCTCAACAAGTTACATACGTTGCATTTACGCGTGGCTTAACAAAATACTACATACAAGGGCAAAGTTCAATTATCGTGATACAGTTGAGCGGATTACCATCAGCGCGTAAGTATATAAACTAGTTATACGAAGCAATTACAAAGCTCCTTTCAATGATTGAAAATTTTGCAGCGCACTTACATAACACATGACATTGAACAGAACAGACTAATTGATTAAAATAGTGAAGTATGCAATATGTTATATAGAGTTGTATAGTTATATAGAGGTGTTCTGTTTAAAACTACCTGAATACTACAATTTTTTTATGTTATCTTGTCAACCAACAACAGCCATGGCTAGAGTATTTCCTTATCACTACCCTCATGTGAGTTTCGATCGCCTACATTAAACAGTACCGTGTACTCTTATCTGCCTGACAAACAATCCGAACCAGCAAATTTCTTTACCTTCTGCAAACAACAACGAATACTGTGTAGGGTTTTCTATTGTCAAATTGTACTTGGAAGAGAGCTCATTGCACATTCAAAACAACTATTATGGGTACTTCTATTGCATGCAAACTGAGGTTTAATTTGAAACTGTGTGTTGAAGTTAAACACATTCTTTACAAGCTTTCTCCATAAATGTTGCAAGCTCAACATCTTTTTTAGACAAGCCGCCGACATCATGAGTACTCAAAGTAACATTAACCTAAAATGATAACAGAAAAATACAAAGTGTTATAATAATAAAATATAATACAAACAATGTAATGTAAAACAGCTACTTAGGAATACCTTATTATATACATTGAACCATTCCGGATGATGATTCATAGACTCTGCTTTCAGAGCGATTCTTGTCATAAAGCCAAAAGCCTCATTGAAATTTTTGAACATAAAATCCTTTTTGATGGCATCTCTACCACCTGAATCCATCATCCAACCAGAATTCAGAAGTGGATTCAGCTGATTAGATCTTTCATCATCGGTCAACTTCATTCTCTTTTTCTGCAATAACCAATTTGTTGTTATCTGCTGTATAGCTTAACTATCTCATTGACATTCATTCATCAAGTCAAAAAGTCCAGTCCGTTAGGTAGCCGTAACCCACTTCTGAACTTATACTTCGTTCTATAGGCCAAAGAGTAAATTAGATTTCACATTACTTACCACGGTTTTATTGTTGCTAGCAGCAAGTTTTCGTATCGATAAGTGGTCGAGGATGGGAATACTGCGCGCTACATCAGCACGCCGTGCAAAAATATTTGAAGACAAACGATGAGAAAAAAAGGCAGCGGACATTATGATTCACGTCATCTCACGTTTCATATAGAACGCATTAATTAAGTTGTTTGTATAGGCGCGACGATCGGAATTTGTCTTCTATCAATACCATCCTATATCTACATATAGGAGAACATTTAGTCAGCACTTGACTTCAATTCAGCAGTGAGCACACCGAACCAAACGATATCAATTTTACTATTAACAATACTCTAACTACTATCTACTACCCACTAACACACTTCGGAAGGAATAAATTGAATATGTTAGTTTGCAATCTAACTGTATCTTTGATCTGATCATATACTGTACATACTTCTGGCCGGTTTTATTTCGCGTTTGCAGTTTCTAGCGTTATTGACTGAATGAAACTATACAGGACTCGAAATTAACTCTGGTTTTGTACGTGATTTACTGCTCTTTGAAGGTCTGATCGACTTTTGATCGATATTATACATACTCCAACACGAAATGCTACACTGGATCCAATATTTTTTCCGTAATGGATTAAAAGCGGAAAGAAAAATCGTTCTATCACAGTTTTGGTGAGTTACACATTATACATTCGGAGAAACGATGTTGATGAACGCAAATTCCACCATCATTTTCCGGAAAACTCAAAATATTTTAGATATGACGTAGTAGCATGCAGTCGCTAGCAAGCACACTATAATTGCTAGAAGAACCGCCGCTTCTTTTTGTAGCTGCTGAAGCTTTGGATTCTTGGGCCCCCCTTCCGTAGTAAAATGAGCGCCGGCTTTGTTTTTGTAGGGGTAAGGAACAGCTGGTACGTCTACACTTAAAAAATCACAGAGCGGTTTCCATCCGCAACCCACGGGATAAACAAGAAGTTTTTCCTCTGGTACAGCACGCAACACATGACTGTTGTGTTGACGAAACTTGAACTTGTGAAGTCTTGCGTTGTCTCCAAAATGAACGAAGGGTAATTCAAGTAATCCATCCACACCCAAGACATATCTCCCTGTGTATAAAGAACATAAAAAAATTACACTTTTGAACTAAAATCCTATGGTCAATATCTGTCAATTTGATCTCATAATAAATAAAATTATATGCACCAAATGTTTCAAGTTCAAGTTTCAAAATGAGGGATGAGGAATGCCAACTGAATATACACAAAAACGCCCATGGGATTATCAACGGGTAATGGTTGCGGACACTTCCCAATAAAAAGCCACCTAAGACCCTTGTACACGTATTAGAAAGCATGAGTACATGTAGCTTTGGAATATTTGCTTTGAATATTAAAAAATTATGCCTTGCGCTTAAAAAAATAAACACCACATGGTCGTTTTTAAATTTTTGAATATTCCAATATGCGATACCTGTACGTATGGCGTTTCGAAAAAATCTGTTCCCACTTGGCAATAAAAACACGGCAAGAAAAAGCATTTTAAAATATAGAGGAGCTTTCATTTGCATTCCCCTGAAGCTCTGCCACCATGATTCTTCATCTCTCGTGGAGAGGATGATCTGCAAATTAAATTCATAATAGATTTACTGGTTCACGGTACATCACAAAGTGTAATAGAGCGTATCAGCACCACAATTATGCTGAAGTGATACCTTAGCTTCCGGTATGGCTTTGAATATTTCTTCCCAAAATGCTATAACTGCCCCATCTATTAAGACATCAACGTCTTGTAAGCTAGTTCTTATATCATCATCAGTCACAGTTCCGTCAAAAAACTTGGTCCATAGTTTCTCAAGTATTATACCCTGATCATCGTAATCATAAACAGTATATCCAAGAATTTTCAAAGCTTCGGCCAGACTCTTGGTGCCTGTTTTCCACATTCCAGCACAAATAATCTTCATAGAGTTTGTTATTTAATCTGAACATGCAAGGCAATTTACGTACTTGTCGAAAAGGAAAAGATCTATAAACTAATGCTACGTACTAAACGACTGTTTCCTCTCTATGCTATGCTTGAATTAAATCATCGGACATTAAAGTGCAGTCTCGTATTCAAAGTTCGAAATGAACGCGATTTGGAATATAGGCAAGTGGTTCCCACATTCCAAGACGTAGATGTCGGAATGGGTACCACGTTGGTAGGTATTATAGTGCTAAACACGACTCCAAATTTTGCAAACAAAAGTGCTAAATGGTGCTTAATTTTTATCCCAAGCCCACGGGGAACGGAGATAAGATTAGACCTTTCCATAGAATTTCAGTTTTGGAAAAGACTAATTCGAACCGCTCTGGTGCCCAGTTAATTATTATGTCTATTGATTATGATTTCCCTAACTCTTCCCGCTGTCTATGTTCTGAATGATGAATATAAAATGCTAGCATGCTATATCATGTTCAGGCTGCAACATTTCCTTAACGGATCAAACGCGGAAAGAAAAATCGTTCTATCACCGTTTTGGTTAGTGAAAGATGATTATACATGCGGAGAAACAATGTTAATGAACGAAAATTTCATTATCAATTCCCGGAACACCTAAAATATTTTGGATATAACGTAGTAGCATGTAATCGCTAGCAAGCACACCATAATTGCTAAAAGGAACGCCGCTTCTTTTGCAATCTGCCGTAGCTTAGGATTCTTGAAGCCCCCTTCCTTGGCAAAATGAGCACTGTCCTTGTTTTTGAAGGGGTAAGGATCATCTGGTTCGTCTACACATAAAAAATCACAGAGTGGTTTCCATCCAGACCCCACAGGATAAACAAGAAGTTTTTCCTCAGGTACAGCAAGCAACACATGACTGTTGTGTTGACGAAACTTGAACTTGTGAAGTCTTGCGTTGTCTCCAAAATTGATAAAGGGTAATTCAAGTAATCCATCCACACCCAAGACATATCTTACTGTGTAGAAACGACATATAAGATAAAAATATAAATTTAATTTTAAAAACATATGTGTAATGGGGGGGGTAAATGGGTCTTCTTAATAAAACAAATCGTCCTTAAATCCATGTACACGTACTAGAAAGCATGAGTATAATGTCGCTGTGGATTGTTTTCCGAATTTTTATGGTATATTAGCAGTGTCTCTTCGCTCAAGTAAATTTGAAAAATATACAATATACTTTACCTGAACGTAAAGCGTTTCGCATAAATCTGTGTCCACTAGGCAATACGAGCATAGTGACAAACAACATTTTTAAATATAGAGGAGCTTTCATTTGCATTCCCCTCAAGCTCTGCCACCATGATTCTTCATCTCTCGTGGAGAGGATAACCTACACATTAAATTCATCACAGATCCACTGGTTATACGGTACATTACATAAGATTTATTTAATATTATATGGTAATATTACCATAGGAAATGAAATAGCAATACCACAATATACCCAAAGGCGTATACGATAATGTAACTGATGCTGGAGTAATACCTTAGCTTCCGGTATGGCTTTGAATATTTCCTCCCAAAATGCCATTACTGGCCCATCTATTAAGACATCAACGTCTTGTAAGCTAGTTCTTATATCATCGTCAGTCACAGTTCCATCGAAAAACTTGGTCCATAGTTTCTCAAGTAGTATACCCTGATCATCGTAATCATAAACAGTATATCCAAGACTTTTCAAAGCGTCTGCCAGACTCTTGGTGCCTGTTTTCCACATTCCAGCACAAATAATCTTCATAGGGTTTGTTATTTATTTCAAGAAACTCAGGGAAATTCACGTACTTATCAAAAAGGAAAAGATCTAGGAACTATATGCTCGAAATGAATCATCAGACAAAAAGTTCAGTTCAATCTCGTATTCCGAGGTAAAAATGAACGTAATTTTGAACAACGGCAAGTGGCTTTCTTGTTTTTATCTTTGATCTGATTATATACTGTACATACTTCTGGTCGATTTTTCGTGTTTGCAGTTTCTGGAGTTATTGACCCAATGAAACTATACAGGACTCGAAATTAACTCTGGTTTTGTACGTGATTTACTGCTCTTTGAAGGTCTGGTCGACTTTTGATCGATATTATACATACTCCAACACGAAATGCTACACTGG
Organism: Halocynthia aurantium; assembly: GCA_013436065.1. Classification (NCBI taxonomy): domain Eukaryota; kingdom Metazoa; phylum Chordata; class Ascidiacea; order Stolidobranchia; family Pyuridae; genus Halocynthia; species Halocynthia aurantium. Next base: position 5,271 of record QXVX01004040.1, read on the forward strand.
ATCCAATATTTTCTTAACGGATTAAAAGCGGAAAGAAAAATCGTTTCACCGTTTTGGTTACACATTACACATGCAGAGAAAACGATAAAAACGAAAGTATGACGTAGTAGCATGCAGTCGCTAGCAAGCACACTATAATTGCTAGAAGAACCGCCGCTTCTTTTTTAAGCTGCTGAAGCTTTGGATTCGTGCCCCCCCCTTCCGTAGTAAAATGAGCGCCGCCTTTGTTTTTGTAGGGGTAAGGAACATCTGGTTCGTCTACACATAAAAAATCACAGAGTGGTTTCCATCCGGACCCCACAGGATAAACAAGAAGCTTTTCCGCTGGTACAGCACGCAACACATGACTGTTGTGTTGACGAAACTTGAACTTGTGAAGTCTTGCGTTGTCTCCAAAATTAATAAAGGGTAATTCAAGTAATCCATCCACACCCAAAACATATCTCTCTGTGTAGAAACGACATATAAGATAAAAATATAAATTCAATCTAAAATCATATGGGTAATGCCTGTCACTTTGACCCCTTGAAGACTATGTATAGGATATGAGGACTTCAAACTTTATTCACAAATTACCCACGTGGGCTCATAAACGGGGGGGTGGGTAAATGGCCTTTTCTTGATGAAAAAATCGTCCTTATATCCATGTACAGGTACTAGAAAGCATGAGTATAATGTCGCTGTGGTTTTTTCCGGATTTTGATGGTAAGTGATTAGCAGTGTCTCATTGCTCAAGTAAATTTAAAAAATATACAATATACTTTACCTGAACGGAAAGCGTTCCGTACATATCTGTGTCCACTAGGCAATACAAGCATGGTGACATACAACATTTTTAAATATAGAGGAATTTTCATGTGCATTCCCCTCAAGCTCTGCCACCATGATTCTTCATCTCTCGTGGAGAGGATGACCTACAAATTAAATTCATCACTGATTCACTGGTTATACAGTACATAACATAAGATTTATTTGATATTATATCGTAATATTATTATAGGAAATGAAATAGCAATACCACAATATACCCAAAGACGTATACGACAAAGTAACTGATGCTGAAGTAATACCTTAGCTTCGGGTATAGCTTTGAATATTTCCTCCCAAAATGCTATTACTGGCCCATCTATTAAGACATCAACGTATTGTAAGCTAGTTCTTATATCATCGTCAGTCACAGTTCCATCGAAAAACTTGGTCCATAGTTTCTCAAGTATTATACCCTGATCATCATAATCATAAACAGTATATCCAAGAATTTGCAAAGCGTCTGCCAGACTCTTGGTGCCTGTTTTCCACATTCCAGCACAAATAATCTTCATAGGGTTTGTTATTTATTTTAAAAAACTCAAGGAAATTCACGTACCTATCAAAAAGGAAAAGATCTAGGAACTATATGCTCTTATATGCTCGAGATGAATCATCAGACAAAAAGTACAGTTCAGTCTCGTATTCCGAGGTAAAAATGAACGCAATTTTGAACAACGGCAAGTGGCCTTCATAGCCTAAGACGCACTGTTCACAGTCCACAACTTTCCCTTGCAATCCCAGATTATCCTAATTTCTCCCTCATTTTCAATTTTCACCTGACAGTAAGTAATAATTGTAGTAATGGTAGGTCGTCTTAATAGAGTACATAATACATGTACTGTACATTTATGGTTGCATGGACCTAGGGCCTAGGCGATATCTTTTTTTTTGGAGTAAGGAATACGGCACAACTGATACATCTAAATTTAGGAAATGACACAGTTGCTCCAGAACCCAGTGTGAACAAGAAGTTTTTCTTTTGGCACAGTATGCAAAACATAACTGTTGTGTTGACGAAATTTGAATTTGCTAAGCCTTGCAATGTCAGGAAAACACCTAATTGAGTCGTGAAACAAACCGTCCAAGCCCACAATCTATCTTTATAGTAAAATTTTTGTTCCAATCACAGCGGAGTAATGAACACGTTACCAGAGTGAAATACATTGCAGACAGGTTTGTTTCCACTTGGTGCAAGTAACATGAGGAAAGTTAGAAAGTGTTAGAAAGACTTATAATTTGCATAATATATGCAAACAAGTTTACCCAATATTTGTAAGGGCCTTTTTGAATACTAAAATGCGTGAGGGGTGTCAAAAGAGCCTTTCCTTGGATACCGTACGCCCAAGTAACTCCTTCGATACCGGATTGGTTATGGGCTGGCGTGCGTCTGAAAACTTTACATATACAGTATTCTTTCACATGACAGGGGAATGGGCGTTGTCCCTTGTTTCACTGAATTATTTTATAAGTTTTCGTAAACGCCCAACCAAATTTATTACATTGAACGCCTGTAATTTGGAGTGTTTATTGTGGTAAAATATAAGTGGATGTTTAATTTTCGGTTAGGAAATTATAAGCGACTGTAATTCGTCACGGTTACTGATCAATGGTAAGCTGCTGCTTAGCGATGTGTTTGGAATTTAGTTACAATTGAAAAAATCGTGTATTCCAACTCATTCCAGAGGTTGTTCGGTTTGTAATTTATTTGAATGTATGTTCATTCGGTTAACAGCCTTATAATGTTACCAATAACAACATCTGATGTGAAGCATATCGCTGGCCTTCCTGTAAGCTGAACCTTGACATACAGTAGTGTTGATAGTTTAAAACACCACTATACTGTCCGTTTTTCATTTAAAGCATGTTACTGTTCCGATACAGAAATACAAAGGACAGGAATATCTTGCAAGGAAGCTACAGTTTGGGCAGGTAGACGGAGAGGAAGATTTAAGATCTGTCATCCTTGTCGACTATTACTATGACATTCTACAGTTTGCGGTTAATCGTGGGATACGGTGGAAAGAAGTTACCTCTAGTCTTAACTTTGCTACCAGTATTCTTCAGTCAATAACAGGCAAATATTTATTTATTTCAAGCCCTAGTTACTGTAGGATCAAGCTTGAAAATTTGTAAGTTGGGTTTGATCCTGTTCAATCATAAACTCGACTTATATATAGAAAGAACTAATATCATCATTCCAATAGATAAAACATTTCCAGACGCCATCAAAAACCTTCAAGCCATCGCATACACCTACATTAACGAAGGAACACTGAGTATTTCGACTTCAAAGTTACTTTTACAACATGTTACAAGTACACTGTTTGCACATTTTAAGCTATATCAGGTAATACAGATATTTATCCAGTCATGTATTGCATAACATTCATCTATCAGTCATTTATATGCATGCTATGTATTTTTTAGTATGTCTTTACTTGCCCAAGGGAAGATAATTCAGAAGCAATGCGGGTGGTGGTCGAAGTTCCACCGACACTCATGAACTTGCGTGATGCAGATTCTTACAAGGTATCATACCAGTTTGAATTTAATTTGGAAAACTAATAGAAAATAGAAGATTGTTTAGTGCTCATGAATTAATCTCCCACTTCTACTATGTTAAGGACTGGAAAAGTGCACAAAAAATGAGGACGATTGACCACGAAGAAGAAAAGAGAAAAGCAAAACTGATGGATGACAAGCAAAAAATTATTAACGAAATAGAAATAACAGATCGCGAACAAAAACTTGAATTGCAGAAGGGTGATATGGATCCTATCAAGCTTAATGTAAGGGTGATAGTTCATGATAGTTTATAATTTGCCACATACTAAATCACTATCAAACTGAATCACATGTTGCTACTAAGTAATATTATTTTTTCAAAAAATACCAATAGTAAGACAAAATAATGTACGGGACAGGAAAAGGCTTACATTTTACAGTTTTTACATCCTGATGTGAAATTAATTTCATATTATTTCCTACAGATAGGACAGAAACTGTTAACTGAAATGACATCTGCTAAGATATGGTTGGCAGAAAAGGAAATTGGCCTTGATGTGACAGACTTAAAAGATGCAGCTGAAATCGCTGTTGCACGACAAGCAATCCATGTACCTCAAAGTGAGTGTTAAATATTATTCACATATCTGAATTTTTGTTCCGAAAAGCAATTCCTGAAGTAAATTTTTTGACTGTTTCTTGACTAGGGAATGAGGTTAAGAATCCTGCCACTGAAAAGCCTATCAAGAAAACAAAATCTCCATTAGGATCCAGAAAATCCACTGGGAAGAAATCTCCGAAGAAAAAATAGCTTTTAGTTGTCTTTAGTAGATTTAATTGTAAATACTCAGCGATATACGCATATATTTTAACAAGTAAATATACATCACTTCTCTGTACTAGCTTTTGCTTTGGATTGTGAGAATTACCATCAAATGATAGGGAAAGTAGGTAACTTTTATCTGCTGCTGTTAGGTTGCTAAAGCTTGACATAAGAAAGATAGGAAATAGTATTCATCTGCAGGCGAAAACCTTTAACTATAAGCGATCACAACCCCGGGCTCTAGCCTCTAGCCTCTGTTACAATAGACTAATTGTCGAAGGCTGACTGGCCATTCGGGCAATGCTAAATGCTATTATGACCATTACCATTGGGTAAAAAATAGGCAGCTGATACTCCAGCCCTCCCTAGGGACTGTCCACTAAATATCAAAAGGTCACCTTGACGCCTCAATACAATTATTGAGCATCTGAATCTAATCACTGATGTACCCAAATTTGCTCAAGACAGGTCATACTAGAAGTGCGCAGTAAAGTGTCCTCTGTGCTCCGTTATACGCAATTTGTTCGTTCACAATTAATATCCACAATTTTCGTTATATCGAGTAGACATGAACACGTTACGGTTATGGCCGATTCATTGACGCTATTCTCAATAAATTGGTGAAATTATAGCTTTGATTACTATATAACGATATTTTTATTATTTCATTATTCCTTCCTATAAATTGCGGGGCATACATAACACGAAAACTATATTTACCAGAAATAAAATACCTAATAATAAAATTATGAGGAATAATAATGAGGCTTCCTTCAATGAATTGGATTTACTTATCACTAGATTTCATATTACACTGCGTCATAATCCTCGTGACATTTCCCAGAAATTATTCGAGTTAACTCAAACTCCGTTAATTGAACTCTGAGGATTTCACGGGAAATATAATAGTGCTTCGGTAACAATTCAAGTTTTTGGAGTTTTAAAACCCCCCTAAAAATGCATCCATATGTATCCTCAATTAGCCAGAAGTTCAACACAATAATAAATACGTATTATTTAATAAGATCATAGGATTACTGTCCTTTATACACAACTTTTTGGTTTAGAATATTGCCTGCCAGCTGGAGTTAATCTTTTAGTGTTATGATTTTAGAAGTTTTAATCTTCCAAAATAGGAATTTTTAAATATAACTGCTTAGTTTCCCATTTGTCCAATGCATTACTGGACATTTCATAATTGGTAAACTTCAAAAATATGCTATTAAAGAAAGTTAAATATTAGCTAAAACTCAGTTCACTAAACAATAATTCATTCATTTGATTGCAGGAAATAAATAAATTTAATTCCTGAAATTGCAACAGTTCAATACATTTATATTACCTGGGCGTTGTTGCAAAAACGGTGGTTTATAGCTGGTGGAAGAATAGAGTTATGAACTTTAGTAGAACTTAGCTGCAAATTGCGGAAATGCTTTCACGAAACAAGATTTTTACAATCCTCTTTCTCTTACATCTCTTACAGGAACAAACGCTTCGGGTGATTCGTTTACGATGAACACATTCGTCGCAGTGTTTGTTTCATTTAACACGTTCGATCCTTATTGGCCCACGCCTATAGAACGAAGGTAAGAGAGTGAGATTCACGCACGAAAAATCTACGACAAACCCCTCGGGCGCTGTACACGTTCTTTCATTTTTCGACTCAAATAGAAATCGTCAACAGACAGAACACGCACACATTGCATGAAATAGCTGCAGACACAAGACAGTTCGTACAGTGATGATCAATGCTTCATTGGTGTAAGGTTAGGGTAGTCAATTGCAGTTCGAGTTACCTGAGTCATTACATGAGGTGAAAGATTGGTTTACAATGTTCTGATCATTATTAAAATTTCAAATTGGTAAAGTAGCTTATATTGATAGGATATCCTTAAAGAGTTCAAAAATTATCATTTCGAATTTCATTTTAATAAAGAGAGTCTTGTCAGAAATTCAATTCTAGTTCTTTATATAAATGGATAAATTCCAGATTCCTTTTCAATAATGTTCTTATGTTTCAGCTGGTAACAGGTTTAAACTTGATTAGTTAATTAGTCAAGACTTGACCACGTTACCCTTTTTTGATCAAGTACGCCAGTCTTTTACTTTGGTAGTCAGTACCGGTGTCAATAATGGCACACAGAGACTATCATAACGGCGTAAGTATATTACTTATCACATTTAATATTTTATAAATAAAGTAGAATCAGAAATATATACCCGAAAGAGACCTATATGAATTTCTGTCATAGCAATGCACGCTAATATAATTAGAATCGACAGCCGTAGTAGATTTTGTATTTAAGTTTTCTATTGTCTTTTCTCAGTCCTCAGATGCCTATAGAGGAAAGGTGAGAGGAGATCCTGATCGCACACCATCCAGGCGACCATCTTCCACTCGATATAGTTCATCCAACGTAAGCATTTACTAGCTATTCACTTTATATTATTTTTTAAAATACGTAATAAGTGAATTGCCGATCTAATTCCTAGCAGCCGAAATAAATTTATTTATTTTATATATTTAAATCTACAGTCACGCAAATTGCACCGTGAAGGAGCTATAAGAATATCTTCCAACATAAATATTTATGTGATAAAAATTTTTAGAAGCTATGTGTTCACTCATGTAATTAATTACTCAACTAGTTTGTAAACAATCAGAAGTTATTTCACGTGAATCCAGATGAAAGCTTCCGAAAACGGATTTCAAGATTTCTCATATATTGGCGACTTCTAATTGTTAGAAGAATTCAGTAACATAAATTAGTATTACGCGACGCTCACGGTATCGACCTGTTCATGGAACATGTCCATGAATGCCCGCGGGCATCAAACCTATCATTATGTCACTGATAAACTCACTCAACTGGTTTTTACGATGAACGATTATGGGAACATCCCAAGAATTGTAATATGATCGTTCACTGTAACATTATCAAGTCAATAAAATCCAAACTTCAATTAAGTTAATAACCAATGCGCTAATAAAATATTAACAAAAATAAATAGCAGTTATTATTGCGTTTTATTATTATTATTATATATTCAACAGGCTTCCACTGATCCACGATTTTCTTCGACATCTTATAAAAGTTCTGAAGATCAAAGTGGTGCAAGGTTGGTACAGTGATTATAATCTTGCTCATATTATTCAATGACCCGCTTTCCATCGTTTACTTGAATTATCTTCGGCTACAATTAAAGATTTTTCTAATTCAAGAATGTTTATATTATGTGAACTTTACCATCTCTATATTATTCAACGATATAGTCATCTAATTCACATTTAAGTGACAATTTTTATTTTGATGTACAGCCATTCTCGCCACTCGAGAACTATGCCCGATCGTGGATACGGCGGTCGCTACGATTCCCAAACCTCTTCTGCCGCCCCCGGAAAAGGCAGAGGAAAAATGTCAAACCAGCCATCTAGCGGATCTGATTTTACGGTTAGTACCATCTCTTGGATTTCGTAAATAGTTATTCAGTTATATCACAGGAAAATATTATAATATGTTAGGTGAGCGACAATTCCCGCTACCGCGATTGGAATAATCAGCATAGATCGGAAGACGGCAGCTCTTACAGTTCAGCGGAAAGTTATGGGACAGGTTAGAAATCTACATTTAATCACAAGCATTGATTAGTACAAATTGTAACTTACCGTGAACAAATTACTTCTAGACACGGAGGAAACTGAAAATACCCCGAGACGTAATAAATCTGTAAGTTTGAGTGATTTATACTTTACAATATTGGGTTTCAGAACAATTAATTAAGTTTCTGAATTTTACATTCTTTTCGTTACTTTGCAGCGTGACCATCGCCGTAACTACGATTACAACGGAAGATACTATCCTGATCCGATGGAGGTAACCACGCAGTTACTTGAATATGATTATTATAATTCCATGGATATTACAGAGTAATGCGAACAATTTTAATTCCACAGAACGTTGAACTTCGCCGTATGCAGTCTGGTTATTCTCAAGATACAAGCACTGCAACGGATACGACTATGACCAACGGAGATGATCGCGAAAAGGATATCGACGAACTAGCCAATTATTTCAACAGGTTAGAGGCCAGCGCCATGTTTTTGAACAATAATAATAATTACACCATCGCATCATGTAATTTTAAGAGTTCAGATCTAGAATTTGAATGTTTTTTGTTGTTGTTGCCAGGCGACTTGAAGACATGCAGAAACAAACTTCAAGTATGACTACTGATGACCCGCGCACAGGGAGAGGATATCCTCCGGTAAGTATCTTTAACTTAGTTGCGTATAGGTAGGAGAGGATACCAGGGGTAAACATGAAAGTGGTTAAAAGGTATTTAGTAATATGGTATTTAGTTGTTTTTTTCATCTTTTTTTATCCTCTATTATCTCTCAAGTTAGAGCAGTAGGAGTATTGTCACAGTATTCTTTCCCACCTATATTCAAACTGACTTACTGCTGGCGATAATTTTAAACCGTTACTCTGCCTTCTAGCGTGAACCTTACCCGGATGATATCACCTCAACCTATAGCTATAATCGAAACAGGATGGATGGGGATCCTGGCTCACAGAGAGATTCAGGCAACAGAACTATAAGACCAACTAACCGCGCAATTTCGAGTACATCCGAGATGACACCAACCAATACACGATCGGTAATAAATAATTTACAGAATTAAAATATTAGAATATTCAAAACAGCTGTAGTTTTTCTATCTTGTGACACAATATATATATTTTTGAAGATCGAACCAACACCCAGCGTGACTAATAGCACCATATCCAACGTTCGCGATGAAATTGAAAGCCTTAGATCCCAGATATCGAGAGACATGGTTGGACCAAAAGATGGAAATTCACGCAATCCTGATGAAATGGCTTCCTACTTCAGTAAACGTTTGGAAGAGTGTCAGCAACAAGTAAGCATTTTTTCGACAAACGATGAAAATTTTATAGCAAAGCTCATGCAAATAATCTATCTGGATAATTCTTCTACAGGTTTACAACGCTGTTAATTCCGTTCAGTCTCAAGTTGGCCATGTACGAAATAACGTAGATGTCGGAGCTAGAGGAGTAAGTTATCTTCTGAATCTAAGCTACATATGCACATAGTTTAGATCTTGGTTCAGGCGTGGTGAACTACATTATGCCCAATGATTGAAACTATTCAAATGCTCCATTTTTATTCATCTGAGAAATGCATGAAAGTAATTTTTTTTAAATACTGTTGTTACATTTTACAGCATCGTCATCCAAGTGATTGGGAATCCCGTGAAGATGAATCATACGATAGCAGCGATAGTGGAATCGGCCCAAAAAATCTAACAATTAGACCGATGACACGGGCGAACGCCAACGCACTAGCAGGTAAAGTCTGCTTTATATCAAGAATTTCCTCTTAATGAGTGTACGTGTATCGAAGGTTTCCTAAATATAATAAATGGCTTTACATACCAAGGTAGAATCTCGGCCATGGCCATATGTTCAAACTATCCCTTTAGATAATTTTCTAACAATTCTTCTTTCATAAATAGCACAAGGTTTATCGAAAGAGCCGAGCTACCGTCGGGATGTGATGTCTCCTAACGACATCCCGATGAGTCCAATGGACGACGATGATAATTACGAGGGAAGCCAAGTGCCCGAATCCAACATATCACCGACGCCTCCTCCGTTTCGCGAGTCCAAAACTATCAAGTCAGACATGGAGAACGAATTACCAATGAAATTCCAACACGATCACGACGAAGAAGAAGAATGGGATGATTTCGAGGAATTCATCGATGATGATACGCCAGCCCCAGAAGCTTCGATTCCGGTACCGAAAGTCGGATTCAAAAGCCACAATTACGCCTATCAAGGGGTCTACATCGCTTATATCTTATCCTTTTTGGCATACGTTTACGTCCGCATTCAGTACACGCTTGACGCTCCGGGTTTAAACAGAATCTATTGTATCGTTGTCGCTTCGCTGGAAATCGTTACGGCTCCATCTTTGTTGCTCCAGGTAAGGCCTTTCCTTTACGTTGTGTTATAACTACTTCAAATTAGTTTCAAGAAAATAGTTTATACTGTACTGTGATTACGCAAAAGCTGATCCAATCTTTCGTGCTGTATTTAACAGGGATTGTGTTTGTGGCGATGGATTTCTCGGGGCCCTCCACCAACGAACGCATTTGAACGACCGAAATTTCACACCTGTAGAATCATGGTACCGACATACAAGGTAAATACTCCCAACATTTCTGAGAAAAGAGCGAGAACGAGGAGTATTCGGCTACAAGCATAACAAGATCTATCGCATTGTTTTGCCGATTGACCATCTCCGTGAATAAAATTAAGCCATGCATATTTTTTTTATATATATAGGAACCCCTCGAAGTGGTTGCTGGAACCGTGCACGAAATTATTCACATGGACCTTCCACCTGGTTTACACGTCCACGTATACGTTCTTGACGACGGCAAGCGTGAAAGTCTCGAAAACTGGGTCATGTCCAAGCGTACAAAACGGTAAAACGACCATATCCCATTTTAGGCATATTCTACGCAACTGCAAATACTCAATACGAATTTGTTTCTATTGCAGAGGAATGTATCTCCATTACGTGGCCAGACCAAAACTACCTGGAATTCCCCATCACGCAAAAGCTGGTAACATCAACCATACTCTCCACTTTATATATGATGATGGACAGACTGAAGGAGAATGTGTGACTATCTTCGACGCTGATTTCATGCCCAGGTAATATTGCGTTCCCTATGCCGTTGTCACGTTACAATGTTGCCAAGCTGTCATTGACAATTAGTGGTAGCCAATGAAATATCTCTGCGCAATTATATGCGCAATTTACACAACATAACATATCTGTTTCCATTCAACTTTAGGCGTAATTATATGATTCAAGTACTGCCCGTGTTCTCTGAGAAAAGAACTCGTCCACTTGGCCTTGTCCAAACACCCCAGTTTTTCTACAATGTCAACCCCGATGAGGACGTGTGGGATCACTTGAACGTTTCCTTCTTCCATCGTATCGAACCCAGTTTGGACAGATGGAGCGCAGTTAACTGCTGCGGAACAAATTTCATCGTGAGAGCAGACGCTCTGAAAGACGTCGGTTATTTCCCTGTCGGTTGCCTTACTGAAGATACACTACTATCTCTTCGCCTCTGCACTATGGGTTGGGGTGTGGCTTACCATCACGAAGTTCTCGCTATCGGTCAATCGCCTCACGAAATTACGGAGATTTTCAAGCAACGTTCCCGTTGGTGCAAAGGAAACTTGCAGATTTTCTTGGACGAATTTCCTCTTATGCAGTCGGGTCTTTCGTTGTCCCAGCGTCTCTTCTACAGTTCGTGCGGATTCAACTATTTCTGCGCCTCCATCTCCATTCCATTTTTCCAGCTTGTACCGTCTTGGGCTATCTTTTTCGGTTTGTGGCCTGTGTCCAAAATCGGCTTGGAGTTTGCGTTTGCTTTCTTCATCTACTATATCCTCGGTAATATTCTCCTCCTATTCCCACCGCCTCGCTTCGGCGTGAAAGACATGTGGAACGGTGAATTGGCTTCTACCAATCTGTGGTTCACCTATTTCAACGGAGTGCGTCGTATCGTCGGTACCAAGCTCCTCAAAGGAAAAGGTAATTTATGCAATCTATCACATTTTTCAGCGTACTTGAATTATATCCATTCAATAGGAATCTAATAGAATTTCGCTGACTCATGTGAATTTATTATTTAAGGTGAACTGACTTTCAAAACGACGAAAAAGAAGGCTGAAGGTGATGAGGAACTGTCTAAAGTAGGATTCCGTAAAGAAGATGTTCGTGCATGCTACATGCATTTCATTATGTTCTTCATTATGTTGGTCACGATCATTTATGCTATAGTAAAGGGTAAGTTTACGTTAGCTTTTGCAGGCTGTCAGCTTCTATTTTGACTTGAGTCTAGAATTTATCGACTATTCAGTTCTTTGAACCTGTTTCCATTTGTTCCAAAACAGCCATTGTTGCCACCGATGTGAAATTTTATTTCTACTACATGTACATGATCGGTATGTCCTGGGCTTTGATCAACATGGTTCCTTATCTGATTGTGGTGATCTACTGTTGGTATCGTGTCAGGATTCCGGGTCTGATGGTCGCCTGCTTTCGTAACATACAGCTGCTCTTGAGAGTTGTCTGTGCAGCTCTTATTCTTGTGCAGGCTTTCACGACAAGGAATCTGACAGAAAACTACCTTTGCCCACATGAATACGAAGCCAAACTAGGTACTTTTGACTTTTTTATATTCTTAAATGATCTTTTTACACGATGTTAACGTAGTCTCTGCAAATTTACAGGCGTGAGTCCTCTGACTATGGTCACCACTATGGACGATGCATCAGGTCTTGAAGTAGAGCGTAATGCTTTCTGGCTGCTCGGTTTGAAGGACGATTTCTACACAATGCAGCAAGTTAAGAAATCAGCTTGCGAAGACGCCACCATTCCCGTTATTGTGTTTTTCATGCATCCCTCGCAAGGTTTGGTGTTGGAAGTACAAGCTGGTCATTACATGCCTGACGAGAGAATCGGTAAGGATCTATGACATCTTTATTACGTAGAGTGGAACATGTCATTATCCCTCATTACAGTATAATGGAACATTTTAAATAACTGCTTTTGTTCAACAGGCACCTGGGAAGAATACGACGAAAAATTGGATTATTACGCGGAACATTTGGCCGAAATTCCATCAATCATTGTCATGGAACCTTCGTTGCTTATGCACACATTTAATTCTAAGACCGAATATCACAACACAGAATATCAGGTACGTATTTGCGTTACTGGCAATTCAAATGTTAATCCCGCAACTTGAAAATGTTAACTTTCTCATTTAGCTTGCCTTCGCACAACGTGTCGAAAAAGTATTACAGAAATTTAAGAGATCCTGGATTTATGTCGATGCTGGAAACGCTATGTATCTCCAATGGACGGTTAACTTGGAACACATAATATCAGTTTTGAAAAAGATGCCTGCCACAGTCCGTGGTTTCTCCGTAAACGTCGGTTCGTTTGTGAACAGTACATTTAATAGACAACTCGCTGAAGAAATTCACTGTCAAACCGGACTTCATTACATCGTTGATACTTCTCGTAACGGAGGAGAATTTTCTACAAGGTAAGTCGCATATAAATTTGAACGGATTGCATTATACAGACTGACAGGATATACCCTTTCAATGTATCTTATGAAATCCTTCCAATACAGAACACTTGAAGAAATCAATTTATGTACATATGATCCGCCAAAAGTAGAAAAGGGTGCAATACCCAGTTGGCAAATTGGAGCAACCAAATCAGCCCTGCAGGGGCAACTCCTCGCTGAGCAAATGGACGTTTCTGCTGCACCTGCCGCTCCTGCAGCTGGCGCGGCTCCAGCAGAAAGTAAGTTTCACAAGATAAAACTCATGTTGTCTATATGCATGACAACTTCCTAATACTGTGTCTGTCACAAAAGTCTTAAGCCATTCTTCTTACGGATAACTCAAATTTACTTTTGTATACACAGCTGAAGATACAGCCGAATACGACCTGGGATATATTGGCAGAAAGAAGAGATGGTCCCTCGAACCAGTAAACGACGGCACTGCTCCTATTTACGAATCCGACAACATAGCAGCTGGAGGTGGCGGAGCAGGAGGAGGTAATGCAAAGTAGTAGTTGATTAATTAGAATTAACGACCAGAGAAACCACGCTCCGAGACTGTAGAGGGGTGTCTATCTATAAAGATTAAAAAGTCTACAAACAAGCAGTGGATCCTTAACATTCATTTACAGCATAGCAACAAATTCTAACCAACTAAATTCTATTTTTATCACAGCTGCAAAGCCAGCTGGAAACAAAGGTAAAGCCGCCGCGACAGACTACGATAGCGATTACACATCCTACGCAGGAGATTACTACTACGGAGGCGCAGGAGATGAGGCCGCAAAATCATGCGTCGCCCCCGAAGGCGAGGACGGATTAGATGCGTTTGCTTGGGTCAAAACGCCAGGAGAATCTGATGGCAGGATGTACCCTGCCGGTACATTCCATCCCTGTCTATTGAGTCATCTTATCGAATGTTCCGACAATTGTCCTCAGTATGTACCCAAACTTAGCGGAGAATTTCAACGATCGGAATCTTGCATGTGTGTCGACGAGTAATTCCTGCGCTACACTAAGCTATTGTTGTTATGCAATGTTTGGACCATTTGTTATTGACATGCAGTTGGTCTTGATTTCAATTTCAAATTTCACGATACTTATGTAATCCGTTTCGTATTTATGAAAATTTCTCAGTATGCTAAATAAACTACTGGTGGCTGAATATTTGTGCTGTGATTTGCTGTTTTCTTGAATACCACATATTTAACCAGAGTTTAAATTTTCGCGTTTCTTGAATACGGTTTCAATTAAAGCCGGTTTAACTTTCTTGAATACGATATTAGCCTTAACCCCGCGATTTTCCTTAATCTGAGCGATGAACCGCTTTCTTGCATACTGGCAATAGTGTACACTGTACAACATATTCAAACAAGACAAGCAGGCTGGTTTGAGACAACAAGGATTATTGCGTGGCAGTTGACCCGTCGCTCATAAGTAAGCAGGAGTGTCCGACATTTGGCGTAAGAAATTGTCGCAGTAAGAATTTGTCTGTAAGAAGCTTTCCGATTCCCATTTGAATACATGTATTTTCATCAGGAATATTGCACAAACAAAAATCAGCAAAACTGCAGATGAACTATTGTGAAATTGTGTTCACGGATGGTTCTCACATGTGAAGTATTAAGTAAAATAATCAATATATTTAACATTATTACATGATGAACAAAACTTACATGGCAACAACAGATGGATGTTTACTTACGACCGAGGATAACTTTGAATGTTCGTATCTGCATAGGATTTAATATCACACTTAAGTCATTGTCCAACTTCTGGTTGTTTTTAAAATTAAAACCTAGAAAAATATAAATAGTTGTTGTCAGGCAATCGACCTAATAAAATTCTCATGTTCAATGTATGTATACCTTTTTCTTCAACTTTCCAACCCAGTCGGGTAACATCGTCTTTCTTAACATTTCCTCCGAGCAGCATTTCCTCAACTGATAGCAATTCCAAGTCACCAAATACATCCTGAAATCGTGTTTTAGAAAGAATTACAATAAGTTAACCGAGCGAATAAAATAATTCATTACGAACATGGACATTCAGGTCTACAAAGTCCTGACAAAAAAATTGTGAGAGGTTCTCCATCTATGTCAATCGTCACTGGTAACAATTATCATCTTCATAATTTACAAGTATATATAGATATCCATACCTTGAATAATCCAGGTAAATGTAAATCAGTGAAAAACTACTAGAATCATGTTGATATTTATTCATACAAATTACCTTAAGTGATATAGTAACTGATTTAGAAAGTTCAGAATCTTCATTCAATGCAAACTGATGTTCCAATCGAATTAATATAGAATCATCAGATTGTGTAGCAAGAGTCAAAAGATGAACATTTAAAGGTAGATGAGCGGTAATACTTGAGATCTAGAAAGAACGAATATTAAAGTCTAATTAAATAGAACTATATTGGGATTATAAGTTGCACAAACCAATTTCCGGTTGAGTGTTGCATTAGAATGAAAAGCAACTAATGGACTCATGAATATTTGCTCTGCCAGCAATCTGTGCTGTCTGGCAGAGGATTTAACAGAATCAATGATCAGCCAGTGCTTGCCTCTGACAACGAGACCATCTCCAAATTGACCAGTCTCATTTAGATGTTCTCCAACACCTTTGCCATCATCCAGAAGCAAACGTCGGTGAATCTAGACAATACAGTGGATAAGCATTTTTATTATCCAGCTAGGATTCTCATGGATTCTTTTGAGGTAAAACAAGATCCGGTAAAGGGAAACAATTTTCAACTAAATATCATATTTTTATGAATAAGATTCGGTTACCATAGGATCACATCATATTTTTCAGTGAATACTCTCAATGGCCTTGGTTTAATGAGATATTTGGAAAAAATAGTAATCCTGGTTGTATTTCATTCAGTCAACTACGAAAATAAAAACCTCACCATAAGTTCTAACGAACCATCTTTCAGACTGGATCCACCTTGCGACCTATCAGTAAGGATAGTAAATTGAGTTTGTGAATCATTGATGTAAATGCGAGAATTCACCGGGTAATAATTCCCGGAGACGGGCTCCGTTTGGTTCAGGCTCCATGTAGGTCTATAGTTTCTTCTGAAATTTGGTAGAATTTAGATAATCCTCTATAATATTCTACAGATATTATAATGACTTTAAGACTCTTCATTATCCGGACTATGGGATAGTTAAGTATACTTCAACATTCGTACTTTCTTTTTAGTATCTCACGTCCATTTGCATCGGTGTAAAATGTCTTTGCAGTAGCTAAAGGGGTTTCATATCTGCAAATTAAACATACTTCTATATTACACAATGTAAGGCAAGAGTGTGTAGGAAGATACCTGAAAATATTGAAATGTCAAAGTATTATGCAGAATACAGAAAAACACAGCAATACCGTGATATAATTTCTTTTCCGAATCCGTCCTTGAATGGAATTGGTCCAATGGTCCATTCCACTTCGACATATCGCATACCGGCATACAGACGGATGACCTATGGAAAAAAATTCGAAAATAAGTGATTATTCAACTGCCAGAGAATGAACTGTTATTACCTAGACATTGAATGGATTATAGTTCATATAGATTTTGATCTACAAGAAACTAAATACAGTGTTACATTATAATTACTATCATAAAACCAACTGAGTTGACCTCAATATACCAGAGAATATATAGAGAAAAAAGGATATGCAAAGATGGTGACAAACAAGGGTAAGCAAATTAAAGACAAGTTATTGTTTACTAGCATACCTGCCAAGCCCAGTCACTGAATTTTTGATACACTTCTTGCACTAGTGGAGTATTTCCCTGTGAGGTAAAAAATATTTATCCAATCATGATATCTATTATATATATATCAGCAATTTTTTCCCAACCTCCAGAATTTGCAGTTGTGTTACTCCAGCTTGCGTACAGTTAAATGGCGTTGAAGAATCAGGTCTGAATATGTAAGCACCTACATCACAATTTGTTCGGTTAGGAAAGTTTAAGACATACATTACAAGAAAATTGTTAATAATGTTATATATCAAATATTATATACACAGATGCTGTACCAGATACTTGATTTGATGCCTTGTTGCCAACACTTGCATTGTACCACAGTATTTTTTGTGTGACTGGTAGCGTTATGCCACTGTCGATGTTAGCAATAGTTTTAATGAGTCCACTGTTTCCGTCAAATTGAACTTTGTAAAACTGTAAAAAGAATCAGTACTGTGCTATGAGAATAGTAAATGTACACCAAATATATAGTGTATGAGTACAGTAACTAAAGTAGAACACATCCGAACCGAAGTATACATAACATTGCTGGTAATGAAGTATATTGGCACTTGACCCCACTAATGAAATTTCATCTATATATAACCTCATTGGCAATGGTGATATCACTTCCTTTCATATCTTTTCTTGTAGACCTGTGATTAAACTTTTTCAGAACAGACGAGGTATAATTTGTCTTTGTAACCTATAAAACCAAGACAGAAATGAAGTCAAAACTGGACGATATCATAAATACATAAGTATTTTATTGCATACAATATACTCAGTATAACCAAGCGCTGGCAAATCCACTTTGAAGATCAGTTCTGAATTTGCGTTTCCGCTATATCTCCGCATCAACAGTGTTGCAATACTAACTGGAATGATCTTTTGAAAACGTTGCAATTGACAGAAAGAAGTATCCCAAGGTAAGTAAAGTAATTACAGTGCGTTTAACTATACCTGAGTTAATACAGGTGTATTGGTTGCAGAATTAACAACAGCGAACATGCCGCTATCATCGGATATTGGAAGTCGTATCAATGTGGTAATTTCACGAGCGAGAGGATTGTAGATGACGACAGAGAACTTGGTGCGAGATAAATAAAAAGAATGTGATTAGTTCTTGAAAAGTACGATTTTAAGTGGAAAGATGTTACATATATATATATATAAATATATATACTACCTTTTGTTGTTTTTCTGTAAAATCACACAGCGATATATTGAGGTAATCACAGAAATGCAGCCCGTCATCCTTTCCAGTGATTGCATTACTGACAACAGCCTTGCATACTTGGCGCCCTTAAAGTTAGATTTACTAAGTTTATGATTATATTGCTATCTCCGAGTTCGATAAAACTCAAAAGTCAATTACTACTTCATTTAAATATACCTTGATATAATCGTTTAGCATAATCATCAGCAACATGCTGCTTTTCTGTTCCCGAGACAGCGTCGTGATGCTGGGCAACAGCCATTGCTTCTCCTGCAATGAAACGATTGGAGCTCTGAGATGCTGGACTTGTAGAGATTGTATGAATAAATAAACAGATACATACGTAATATTTCTGAGCTAACACCATTCCTTTTCTTATTCTTCAACTGCAAGGGTCTCCCACCCAAAGCTTCCATTTGATTGCAAACCTTACACAGAAAAACACAATGATTATGTGGATAACCAAAAATCTAACAGATCCTGCTTTGGAAATGCATTAATTTATATCAGTTTCCTTTTTAATTTTTATTGTATATTTTATATTCAAGTATATATTCAGCCTGTCCTATAATTAGTCCAGAAAAACCATAAATCTGAGTTACTCCGGTCCCAAAACATACATACATTGTCCATTGACCTATATTACAATACATCCCTCAAATTTTAAAAGCATAATGTAGTTTTATTATATAAAGCATATAAAAATGTGTGTATCAATGTGCTACCTGCAGGATTTTATTGCTTTCTCGGATATATCCTTTCAACGCTGCCCTGCTAGTAAAGTATCCAGTCCAGAATTCGTGAGCATCGCTTGCGTAAGGAAAAAAATCATCAGTTTTTATCGTCCACTCTAGATTTGCTAGGTTCAGTGCATACAGATAACAGGATGGTGTAGAATAGAAAGCAGTAATGTTCGAATTCTGGAAGCATTTTAAAAGAACAGTATGTAATATGTTGTAATTTGCTATTCCTATTATGGAGCAATCCAATAATACCTTAGCAGAATTAACATATTTTATGAGCTTGTCCAGGTTTTTGTACCATTTGTGCGCATTACCGTATTGGAAATCAGAGCCCATTGTCATCATGATGTGATTAGTTCTGAAGTGTTTGGCCTGCAAATATCCAGCATAGAAATATATCAAAGTTTAGTCTTGTATGTAATTACAATTAAAAAATTATATATTATAAGGTATAGTCAGTTTATAACAGATTGGTAGGAGTATCGAAGAAGGAATCACAATGGAAAAATGTGAGTATTGCCTCTTGCAATATAAAATTAAATTAATGATAATACAGATATAATGGAAAATTGGTATTGCCTACTTGATCATTAGCAGCTCTCTGAAAAGCCTTGATTTTCTCATCGACATTGTACCCTTCAAGTTCCGGGTTATCCATGATGGGATCGTCAGAGCAATATTCGTCAAAACAAAATCCACCAGGTGGATTATAACCATTTTCATTAACCCCTGGAGAAATGATTTTCTAATTCATATTTTGCAAACAGATGTTTATATTCGATTATAATTGCCACACATTCAGACCACCATTTCCATACCTGTAAAAAGGTCAGCAATTGGTGGATTGAGGCTCCCACTCCCACGCCACACCTCTTCCATACGCCGTTCCTTCATGCGTAGATTCTTGTCTTGATAATCAAGCCGCCCAAAAAACAGTCCATCAAATCCCATCTATATATTAAAATATATAAATTTTTAGGCGGAATAACAAGTGTAATAGGTATACTTAGGATAATTAACCTGGGCAAAAAGTGAAGCTTGCTCTCTCGAGTGACCGAACGGATCAATTTGCCAAGCAACCCTAGGTCGACCACAAGCTCCGAAAGTTTCATTTAGAAATTGTAAACCGAGGGACATCTGGTCAATGATAGCATTGTAATGTGCAGCAGCCTCATCATTCATGCACCAACCACCGAGAATAAATTCAAAGCGTCCTTCAAACAGAAATTACCTTTACTCATAAGTGAACACAGATGTCAAAATTAAATCGATGAGACACAATTCTGGAAGTTTTAGTTGACCGAATATAGAAAGGCAAACCTTGATTTACAAGCATTTTAACTTGCTCCTGAACCTCGCTGTTTTGTTCCCTCCACCAGCGATAAAAGAATGCAATTTCAACATATATGAAACGGCGATCTTTGTTCTCGAGCAAGTGCGGTATGACTGTGTCTAGAATGTACTGAACACCAGCATGTTGAATCGAATTATTAGCTGTATCAAAAATATATTTAGCATTAGATATGTTGAATTTTCATTTTTTCATACTAAACATATAATAATAAGCATTGGCAAAATAAATAACATATATAAATTATATAAATATACATAAATAAATGTATACTGACCACCATAATAATACTCATCAACAGTCTTCAGCCATCCAACATCATCGTGAGTGTGCGGAACAAGATGGACATTTAGTTTGGTCGGATCGCCAAGATTGCAGTTCTAGATTAATTTCAAGTATCAAAACTTAAAAGTTCAGATGAGAATAAAGCATACGTACTTCGTAACTTCCTTCACATGTTGTTGCAGAAGCGGAGTGAAGAAAAATGCAACAGAATAACACTAATGCGGCTGATTTCATGACTTGAATAACTTCCATGAATACGAAGACTAAATTAAGAGAACAAGGCGAACGATTTGCAACAAAAGCAGTGGTGTTGTAATTCTATTCCGAAGAACCCAAAATCCACAATCGACCTTTAACCCCGATGGGTTTAAGAGCGGCAGAGGAAAATATATTACCACTAGAGAGGAGGCAGATGTTTTTATAGATCTATTTCAATTTGAATTTCCTGACCACCATTTACCTTGGTAATGCAGTACACTACTAATACAATTCTCAAGTTCTGTTTTGGATCTTATATCAATTCTTCCGGAACTTGCTTACTCTTACTTTCCCACGTCATAAAAAATTCACATGTATTGTTCAAAAACAGCTGCAGGAAGTAGCACAGAAATAACATAAGAAATTAAAATGAATCACGCAACATTCATTAACTATTCTTCTAGGCCAAAAGGGTATTTTTTTGGATTGGGATTGCTGTGTCTACCGTGCAATGCCTTCGCATAACCAGGTGTATGATCAGGCACCGATGAGCAAGGAACTTGACCTTGCACCGTACATATACATTTTCGAAGATAACTTTCTCCAAAGTTTGCTGGATTTTTCTCCACTTCAGCCGATTCAATGTCTAATAGATCTCTATATAGAAGAAGTTAGTTAACAGCATTAATCTTGCAACTTAAATTTCTATAAACATGATCACAGGTTTTTAGAATACTCACTTCGGTTTCCCAATAACTTTTTGAATGAGAGACAAAATTTCAAACTGTTCTTTTCCTTCTACATCCATATAAAATTTTTCACCTGAATCTGGAATTTCATGATTGCGTTATAATCTGATGAAGTTTTTAAAACTCCAGTAGAAAGCAAAACAAATTACTTACCTAAGTAACAAGTTATAAAAGGTGTTGGTGTCAAATTCTCCAACACTTCTATTTGTACCTCTGGATTTTTATATCTCATTTGTTGAAGGTTCATATTTATTACAGATCTAAAAACTGGATAGGTTAACCAAGATGTAGTACAGTGTAAGGTACACCACTAACACTAACTTCCTATCAGACAGCATTGTGAAAATATAGTTCATTAAAGCATGAAAAGTGCAGCTGTAATTTTCAGGTAGAGCCTTTCAACCTTGACTTGCACATTTTTTGAGTTGATATTATGATAAAGTTATCTAAAAAATTGGAAGATTGGTAAGATGAAAACCTTATTCCTGTATGGGCATCTTGTGTATCTTCGTAGTTACCAGCATTTATCGTCAAAACTTCGATACAGTTTCGGAAAACAATTCCCTGGTTGAGATAATCCTTCGTTCTTGTGACCGGATATAAACCTTTCATTAATCCTTTCATTCTTCCCTCTGCAGGTGTTTTGTCAGCGCTGTATAAAGGATGGTCCCATTTTGAATCTTCAAATAACTGACGTCTTGCTCGTCTAGTCAGTTTTCTCACCAGTAAAATAGCGGTTCGATGAACCATTGTTTGTTTTCCTGATTATACAGTGAACGGAAATTATAAAGTCTTTTGTGTTAACTAACCCATACCTTACCCTCAGCAAACCTAGCCCAAAGTAACCTGACCAAGCCTGCCGTAATGTAACTGAGTTAACACTCACCAGTATCTCAAAGTACCAATACTTTTTCTAGATTCGACCAGTCTCTTGGTCAGCACACGTGAGTGCACACTGGAATAAGATATGCATGACTGAACATAACAAATGACAGCGTATAATTTTTATTTATGCGAACCAGGTGCAGTAACAGAAATACTAAGGTAATTTATAGTTTCAATAAAATGAAAACCTTTCTTCTACGGCGAAGTATCAAAGAGAATATTCTTTTATAATAATTTTAGTTGGAAGTGCTGGAATATCCGATAGTAGGAAAAAATAGTAAGTGACCTTTGGCCCTAATTACGTATTCATGAACCACAATGAAAACAATCAATACGTAGAGTAGGAAATGGTGAAAGGAAATGAAAAAATGTATTGGAAGGTAGTGTTAGAGTAGCTACCGCATTTTCTAAAGCTTGTTTAGTATTTTTACTAGTAGTAGTAGTAATTTTGTTGACTTCTTCAGATCTGATCGTTATGCAATCCTCTCATGCTCTTCATCACATTAACTGGTACATATTGGTGCCGATTACGTTCTTCTTTCGGTGCTTGCTGGTGCTGATCATTTTTACAATCCTTAGAAGATGGTACTTACGGAAAAAGATTTCCAAAAGAGTGACCGTGGTGGTCTTGGGAGATATAGGAAGAAGTCCACGGATGGAATATCATGCGCTATCATTAACTGAGCACGGTTATATAGTCAGTCTCGTAGGTTACGGGGATTCAACGCCGTATCGCGATATCATAGACAATCTACTTATTACATTGCATTTTCTCAAAAAGGAAACATGGTCTTCTGCATTTCCAAGGATTTTAGCATATTTTGTGAGAGTCATTTTGCAGACTTCTTCTTTAATGTCTTGTCTGTTCTTTCGAGTCGAGGCTTCAGAGTATATAATGATACAAAACCCACCGTGCATTCCAACCATGTTCGTTTGTTGGGTTGTCAGCATTTTCAATGGTTCGAAACTTATCATTGACTGGCACAACTACGGCTACACCATACTAGGCTTAACATTAGGCAGAAATCATAAATTAGTTAGACTGGCACACTGGTACGAGAAAATATTAGGTCAGCTTGCTTCGAGGAACCTTTGTGTCACACAAGCAATGCAGGAAGATTTGGAGAATTTTTGGCACATCCATGCGACCGTCGTTTATGACAGACCACCCAAGATTTTCAAGCCTCTTGATGTGAAGGAACAACACAAGCTTCTGATAAGATTGAAGGATGATTTCAAAGCTTTCAATTGTAGACAGGGTGATCAGAGTTCTACTGCGTTTACTCATGTTGTAAGCAATGCTGTAGAGAAGAAGGAAGATAGGCCGGTGTTTATAGTTAGCAGCACAAGTTGGACCGAAGATGAAGATTTTTCAATACTTCTAAATGCTTTGAAGAAATATGATGAATCAAAGGCTGCAGACAACAAAAATCTACCAGACCTTATTTGCGCAATAACAGGCAAAGGTCCAATGAAGGATTATTACCTGAAAGAAATAGCTAAAAATAAATGGAGCCATGTAACCATTATAACACCTTGGTTGACTGCAGAGGACTATCCTTTATTGCTAGGTTGCAGTGACCTAGGAATAAGCCTACACACATCTTCTAGTGGTTTAGACTTGCCCATGAAAGTTGTTGACATGTTTGGATGTGGAGTGCCCGTCGCAGCGATCGAATTCGACTGCATAAACGAACTTGTAAAACACGGAGAAAACGGAGTAGTTTTTCGAGATGCCACGGACTTGCACAAACATCTTTGCGTTCTCTTAGAAGACTTTCCTTCGAGTCAAGGATCCTTGACGAACATGAGAAAAAATTTAATATCGTTTAGAGAAGATAGTTGGTCTAAAAATTGGAAAGAACATGTCCTACCTTTATTGTAAAGAAAAATAATAGAGAACTGATAACGGTGCTACATTTTTGTATGTGAAAGGGTTGGTTTTAATATTTACCACTGCATGTGCTTACTTAGTATCTTTCTAAACTGTATCAGGATGAAATATTTTTCATTTGGTTTTAACTATTACCATTTCTCATAGTTCTGTCTATATTTTTACAGGCATTGAATAGCGAAATATTATTGGCTGGAATATGGTTGCTACATTGTTTTCTTACGCAGGAGTATTTTTATGAGAATTGCAATAACACATTTTTGAACAATAATAAAAGACACTTATTTATTAGACAGTTCCAGGCAAATGAAATAGATGTAACAGTAGTTATTTTTTTTGAAGAGCAGTCGACTCGACTTTCTCTCCGATACCGACAGCTTGTCTTCTCGTCTTTACATAAGGGGCTTCTTCACGATACCAATAACCAAACTGACGAGTTTTTTTAATTTTCTTCTGAAGTTGGAGAATACCATACAGCAGTGCTTCAGCCGTAGGTGGGCATCCGGGAACATATATATCCACGGGGACAATTCTATCACATCCACGAACCACTGAGTAAGCATAGTGATAATATCCACCTCCGTTTGCACAGCTTCCCATGGACAGTACCCATTTTGGGGAAGCCATTTGATCATAGACCAGTCTTAGTGCAGGTGCCATCTTATTTGTTAAAGTTCCAGCAACAATCATTAGGTCAGATTGTCTAGGACTTGCTCGAAACACAACACCAAATCTGTCCATGTCGTACCTAAAGAAACATGACATAACAAATTTATTAACAGACTGGTATGGACAAGGCTCGGGGCATTAAAATGTTATGTTATTATACAATGAATTCTACCTTGGAGCTGCGAAATGCATCATCTCTACTGCACAACAAGCGAGTCCAAATGTCATCGGCCACAGTGAGTTAGATCTCATATAGTTTATGATGTCATCCACTCTCGTAGCAAGGTATTCTACCCTGTTCGGCGCATTTCTGAGATTAGATATCTCTTTCATCAGGGGTTGAGCCATATCTACCGGTGCTGTATCGATTTCCTTCTTATTTTCATCTTTTTGGCTCTGATGTATCAGTCTCGCTGCGGTGATTCGGATCTTAGAGGTTTGCGAAGTGCGTAAGCCCAAACGGCCGGCAATTTTTAATAAACTAGCCATGGCTATGGCTACATTGAAAAAAACTATAGGCAATAGAGATTAATACTAGTAAGCAACGGTCCTGTTGTATAGTTAAAGAGGTTTAACCTTGAGCATAAATATAACAGAACATTATCGCAGTTACGCAAGATGAACAGCAAAACATTCCCGAATCCTGTAGAAGTGCTCTGGCGACACTGGGTGGTGGCATTTAACCCTTATCAACAAGGGAGTTTCAGGTGGAGTCTGTATTTACAGTAAATTGAAAAAAGGCAATACTACGCACATCTAAAGGGATTTTCAACCTTATCCTTTCACACCTTTAACCTAACTTCTAAGAATAACGCGGATCAGCATTGAATCAACGAATGAATTTCCGCTAAATACCATCCCGTTACAGTTTTTCCGTTCCCACCACTTGATGCGTTGTATATCAACTATAGAAGACGTGTTGATTCTGTGCATGTATTTAAATTATTCCAAATTATCTTAGTTAATGCCGAGTAACCAAGTTTCGTATCATTCCAGTTTAAATTAAATATTATTCAACATTCCTCTGAAACAATGGGCTTCTTTGATAGTATTCCAACGCATATGGTGAGAGATATGAATAACTTGACTCCGATCGCATTCATCAACAAAAGTAAATTAAATCTTCTTTTTTCTATTTTAGGATTACCGCGGTCAGAAGTTAGCGGAGCAATTATTCCAATTGTTTTCTGTGACGTTTGGAGTAAGTTTTAAATACCTAACATCATCTCCTTTGGAAAGTTTATTTATTTTTTTTTTCAGGTCGTAGGTTTTATAGTTGGATACATTTTTCAGCAATTCTCATACACAATGATCATACTAGGTGTTGGATGTGTATTAGGATGCCTGGTAAGTAGGTGTATACCAGTGATACATAATATACTTACCCTTCTTTTATGACTTACAACGTTCAATCACCAGTTTACTGAACATTCTACTTGATAGCTGAAAACAAATTCATTTTAGGTATCTTTGCCACCATGGCCGATGTACAGACGGAATGAAATCAAGTGGCAAAAACCCAGGGTAGAATCGGAACCTCAGCAGTATAGTCTTCCTGCGAAAACTTCTGGAAAGTCGAAGAAGCAGCGTTGATTATACTACAATAGGATGATTGGTGTTTATAAGATAAAGGAAAAATTCCAGTTGGCAGTTTTGTCAGTGCAATTTTATTGGTGCTTTTGTTGCACTCTTCGATTATTATCTTGAGAAAATGTATAAAGAAACATAATGTGATGTCGTCTCTATTACTTTACTAAGTTTGTTTAGTAGCTAAGGTACATGACAGCAATGCTAGCCGAGCATTGAATTAAGAATATAATAATAATAATCAGTAATCTTTTATTCAGAGAAGACTTGTTTTGTTGTTTTATATTTACTACAAATAAAAAAAACAATATTGCACTCGATGATTACCTTTGCCTTTTAAAAGTTCAGAACCAGATAAAAGTATATAAGCACCAATAACCTGTTAAAATGATAGCTCAATTATCTCTTTCATCGTCACCAAATAAATGGAGATCGTTCACGTAGCAATTTAAGTCCATATTTTTGCCACTCTGATTTGGCAATCCATAGTTCCTGTGCATTTTCAAGGCATGATAAAACCGATCCGCCTTTCCAACACACGATGGAAGGATCTTGATCCTGAAATGTAAAGAATATTATTACCATATTATTCTAAGTTCAACTAGTTTTCAGAAATACAATTTTCTTTTTTACTTTTGGCTTAACTACAACTTCTACTTGACTCCTCATCAGTGACTGCAATTGTGAAGACGGAATGGAAGATTTGATACGTTCAGTCAACCATTGATCCGCTCCTGCAAAATGAGCCAATCCGCCTCCAATGACCAGGATGCACGAATACATTCTTCTCTTAAGTTCATCTTCATATGATAATGGACATTTTTCTATGCTCCATGCAATTGCTTGATCAAGACCAATCAAGCAAGATGGGGCAGGAATTGTGTCTGAGGCTGTCCTGGTACTTCAAATAATAATAATAAGTTTGTATTATACGAGTAAGCAGATTCCATAGCACAATATAGAGTCTACATTGTAGACTAGTTTGTGATATTTAGGGACTTTAAAATTATAATGAACTTTATATTTAAGACTTAAAGACACCCCCTGTACTGCTCCGTATATTGCTACAGAAACGAAAATACAGTAAAGATAATAAAAAGGGAAGTAAGTAGAAAACTATGGTACTTTGAAAGCTGTGATAACTGGTCAACATCTTCCAGCTCATCACCGTTTTCTTCATCCAATTTCTCAACCGTAATATCTAAACTCTGAGCAGCAGAGGGCTGTGCTGGAGTCTCGGTTTTATCACGTTTTGCTGAACGAGTCTTTTATATATAAAAAATATGATAGTGTATAAATATAGAAAACACTATCACGCCATATTTTAATTTCCAAGTCAATTTCTTGTGCCTAATTAAAGACTTTCTCTTTGGAGAAATGTACTGTTTTTCTAGTAATGCAGTATTTCAAAGATGAAAAATAAAACTAAACCTCTTGCTTATTTCTAGACTGGAATAAATAATGCTCATCGAGGGGATCTTCTGAGTCTCCAGGATTAAGATTCATGAAGTGTATGTGTTGAGAATCCATTTTCAAACCGAACACGCTTGGAAAAAATACCGTGAGGGGTGCCTAAAAATTTCATATCATACAATTAGTCAAGTACTTCTTCTTGAAATTATATTTGTATTTTGAAATGTTGATAGAAACCTGTAGGGTCTCATCCCCCAGAACGATTGGATACAATAGGGATCTTTGACCTGGCCTTCTAATATGAAACTCCTGATCTTCTGGAGTGATTCTATCTGGTTCCATGTGGCAGTAGGTCTCCTAGAATTAGGCTACACATGTGTAAGTGATATGTAGATATACATGAACTAAAGTGGACATAAGTTTACCTTTAATTCTTCCAGCAACAAAGCATCCATTCTGTCATCTGGATTGAATGTCCGATACGGAAAACAGTTTCGTTTTAGTAAATACGACAAAACACTGGTAATATCGCGTCCACCAATGTCCAAACATAATCTGTGAATTTAAATTTGAGGTTCCACTGCTATGATCATTAATGTTATGAAATTTTGAAAATGTAAAATAATTAAACAGTGAAAGTAAAGTGACAACCTTGTATTCCTGTGAGAAATACCGTCTTCAATACAGGACACTGATGTTTTTTCGTGACCGACGTCAACAACGCAAGCCGTAGCAATTCCACAGCCATATGTAGCACATACAGACTCCTATAAGAAAAATTTAATGCCTTAATATAAATTGAATCAAGACACTGGTTTTGCAAAGAGTAATGAATGTAATGGGATTCCACCCTAACAATTTAATTTCTACCTGATGAAGTAAAACTGAAGAAAAGCCGATGTTATTTAAAAGCAAGTGAACAAGTTCCTTGACATGATGGTGAATGTAGATATCAGGTATCAGCAAAACACATCTGAAAGTAATTTCATATAATATAAAACAGCAACAGCTTTGATTTTAACATCAATATTTTTGGTAGTGCCAGATGTTTTTTTATGCGGTCACTTGAATACGAAATATAGTTCAGACCTATAGTTGGCCAAATCTGTCTTCTGTATGTGAAGAAAAGTTTGAATTGCTTCTGACCATAAGACTTCCAGGTCACCCAAAACTGCTGTCAGTGAACCGTGGGGTCCATCATGAACATTCAACAGTCCTTTAACTACTGGCCAGTACAGGTCATAGCAGTCTTCTTCATCAATGTATAATGCCTGAAACCAAATGACAGCTTTATTCACATTAATGAGATTCAAAATAAAACAAAACTCAGAAGCAATGATGGCCTTAAAAATAATCTGATTTCATAAGAAGCCTTGAAAGGTAACAGAAGACACAAAACTCTTGAAAGTTTAAAGATGCCTATACCAAGCATCAATAAATCAAATTACATCATCTCCGATTAAAAATTCTGGTTCTTGTTTAGTATCGGTCCAGTTCCATCCACATCCTTCTAAGAAAACTTTTGGTTTTAGTTTTTTATTACTTTTTGCGATATGCTGCCAATTGCAAGCCTGCTGCGATGTATAAGCGCACACTGCATCTTCAGTCTCGCGCAAGCCCTCATTACGTAGCTCGGCAAAGTTATCGGCATACTGAAAAACAAATTATATTTGATGAAATATAGTAAATAGTATTCTTATCTACTCAATTATATTATTGTTTTGAAGGAGATAATTGAAATACGCATAGGTTTCAGTGTATATTTTCACTGGTGCATATAGGCATCACACTCCTAAACTAGGTTTCACAAAAGACCACACTACTAAACTAGACCCACACATTCTACATACTTACTTCATCTGGATCTCGAGTTAGCAGAGACTTCCTGAATGCTATCTGTTTCTTAGGATTTTTGTGTCTCCATGCAATGACATGCGGGACGAGGATGGGTTGAGGATCTGATGCTCTTCCTAGCTTCAGATGAGATGACCCAGGATGAAGAACAATTGTAGTACTGGCAAGTCTTGTGATACTCTTAATAAACATAAATAATTAGGCTATGTATTGCACTCAACTCCACGATTGAACATCGCAGGAAAAGTATAGGGATATTATATGATATTATAGGTAAGCTCAGATATATTGTGAGAATATGACCAACAAATTAGCGATAGCCATTTTAAAAACAACACAAAGGTAAAATAAAATACATAAAAAAACCAAGTAAGTAACTAGAGTACCTCTATGTCTATGTCTCCATTGCTAACATCGTCATTCTGACTGGGACTAGCAGGAACAGATGGAGGGGCACTAGATGTAATTGACATATTGTCTGCAAGTTTTACGTCGTTACAGCCACCTGGGGTACGTGAGCCGCCGAAGTTTCTAACCGCCGGTTCATGGAAGTCAGAATAGATCGGTCCCGAGTTACTGATCATAAATGGTTATAACTGCAGGCAAATTTTGGCGTGATTGGAGCGTAGAAGTTCATTTAAAAGCGTTGATTATACTTTGCCATCTAGCGGTTGGAAATTTTTACTTCACTTAACGGTTACAAATAATCCAACAGTGACATCTAGCGGTTAGAAATTTTTACTTCACCTAACGCCAATAAATGAGTCTATCCCAATTCAATCGCCCCGATTTTTCCAGGGAATGTTGGTTTATGTATTACGTCTACTATGTGCCAATTTTAGCTTGATCAGGTCATTGGAAGTCCATTCATAAATGTTGATTGTACTTTGCCGTCTAGCGGTTGGAAGTTTTTACTTCACTTAACGGTTATAAATGATACAACAGTGGCATCTAGCGGTTGAAACTTTTTACTTCACCTAAAGCTTATAAATGAACTTCTAATGATTCAATCAAGATAATTAGCACCTTAGCGTGATTGGATCATTAGAAATTCACTTATAAGCGTTAGGTGAAGTGAAAAAATTCAATAATGCGATAATCCTGAAAATCACATAAGCAAAAGTGAGACTGCTTCAACACCTTCATAAAATGACCATCATCACATTAATTAAACAGAGTTTAAAGGCCTACGAAAGTACTCCCAATACAATGGGTAAGTTACTGCAGGCTGTTTGAAAATATACGCTTGTGATACTATATTTATTCCGTGTAGAAATAAACATCCTATTTCTTCTTATTTTGCTCATGACGAATTTACTTTAAGCAGATACAACTTGCGAAAACAAGTAAAGCATTTAAATACATACAACGAATTTTCCAATGAACATTATTCAACATCCCATTATTCAATAATAAAATCTAGTGTCGCCGATGTTTCTTTTGCTGCATTATTTCCACCCAGACTTCTTTTTCCAGATTCTACTTGTCCGTGCACTGGTGCTTCTGATGGAGGTTCGGTTGGTACCTCTGTGCTACCAGTTGCTATTAGATCCTTCAGTCTGTCTGCTTCCGACGGCGGAATTTCAGCGTTGCAAAATGTAGCGCAGTGTATTGCCGTGCGGAAATTGTTTCCATTTGCGAAACATCCCCCGAAACCAAAGCTTTTGCATTTTGATTCAGCACCATCGAAAACCCTAATGCAAAAATGGAATTAAAGTGGAAGATAATATAACTTATTAGTTAAACCCGATTTTACTTGAACCTAACTGTGACGATAAACGGGCTTTAACCGTATACTGTCAGTGATCCCTTAGTCCTGTTTTTATAACTTAGCACGTTCATGCATCTGTAGTAGAATATCTTTGAAGACTTACCATCTTGGAAATAAACCTCTGCATGGACCGATTTTCTTTGGCATAGCGCATATTTCTTCAACAGTTGAATCTTCATCAGCGTGCGGGGGGCGTTTTATATTTGGTTTTGGTGTAACAGATCCTTCTCTTTCTGTTCGGTAAAATAATTACATCAAATAATAAAAGCTTGTTCGAAAATACCACAGGTTATGGGCCTATGAAACCAGAATAATTTCGGGTATTTTTTATTCTATAAACACACATTCACGATTCATGGTTTCGGTTATAGGGAGGACTTGATCAGTTTGATAGCATAAGTATCGATTCGTTATTAGGAAGTTATAGCTATGATGACTTCTATACTAGTATATATGTATATACGTAATTCTGCAATATCCTTGATCTTCCTGGATTTGGTTTCTGCTGTACTATCTAAACTTCAAAGATCGAATTCCGGGAGAGATTTTACGAATATGTTAGAGTGAGTATGCTTTGATAAAAGTAACGGAAAAAAAATCTATGAAACCTAGAACATTAGTTTACCTTTAACTGGAAACTTGGCTATTTCAGTCATGTCGTTTTCCAACAGTTTAAACTTATTTATCGAAACCACATTGTTGGCATGAGGAACGAGATTTAACTGGACAATGATCCACGTTGGAAGCGTTACAAAGTACTTGACCTCCTCCACTTGAATAATGATTTTAGTGAGGTCGTCGACTTCTGTAACAGGAGTAGACAGATGTCAGTTTTAATGGATAAGAAAATTTCAAATATTATAAAGTAGGATGAAATTATCACTGCAGCCGCAATGATGAAATTGTAGCTCACCACACGCTTTAAGGCATTGCCATTTCTCTCTGTGGTTATTAGAATTTCCACCGCAGCCGTCGTAATAAAACGGTTTACACTTTTTCTCTTGATCATCATGATACCATCTTTCACCAGGTCCACGCCTATCACATTTTCTCCCTTTATGTGCTTTGAAATTACACCTGTCTTTCTTCATAACCTCTGCGAAATGATTCAGATTGATTCAATGTATTTTGTGGTCGCTGGAGCATTTGTTGGTTACGAAATGTCGATAATACTTACCGCATGTTTTCTCACATTCTTGCATAGTTCCAAATCCTAGACAGCTCTCATGACTTAACTTACATTTTCCAGTTATTGGGTTATAGTAATACCTAAAAGAAATGGGAGAGAGCAATTAGGTAATTAATAAATTAAGGAAAATATATAAATAATGATTATTTAATGGATGGTTTTTATTATACATAAAAAGTATATGATTTTATAATATTTCCGAAATTAAATACTATTTAATAACTGACATATAAACTTTGCAAAAAATAGCAATGGGATGACGCAATATCCAATAAAATTATAAACTTAATTCGATTTAAAATGTAATGGGTGGAAATCTTGACAGATTTTTAAGTAAATATTTATTTTTACCATTTCGTATCCTGCATCCTTCCTTTTTACTAAGATTTATATTGTGAATAATATGAATTACCTTTCATTATTGTATTTGCATGGAAAATTAACCGAAACTGGGTCGCATGGATCTGCACTTTTTGCTGCAGTCGGGCAATTTTGTTTCATATAAGACAATAATGCGTTCTCGACTGAATTTGGAATTTGTCCACCAGTGTCCACGTATGCACAGTAACAGCCGTTCAAATTGCATTGCACATTCTGAAAAATAGTTTATCCCGTTAAATCAGGATTATAATAGTAATTTGGCAAGACACTGCTGTAGTTTATTTAGATCATCTTTCTTACCTCCCAATATCCACCGGAATGACATCTCGGAAACCAATAATAAGTACTGGCGGCCTCTCCGAATTGAGCAACTAATTTATTCTGGAAGTCATAGCAGTGAAAAACATCCTCCGCCTCTAAAAAAATTAAATTCAAACGTCTCGTAAACATGAATAAAGTAATTAATAGGAGATGGTTATAAATTTTACTAACCTGCATATGTAATTGCCAACAGGCATATGAAAATACCACACGATAATTTAGAAAGAATATACATTTCAACGTGAAGGTATATGTATATATATATATAGTTGGTTTCTTCAATATATATTTCTAAATTAGAGATAAAACATTCTTAGTATACTTGGGTCTGTGTATGATCCCGAACAGAAAGAATGTACAAAATGATATTTTCTCTGCTCTAGAAGAAAATATAAAACATATCATATCTAAATGCCTGTTTCGATTCACGATAATATACGATGAGTATATGAGTATGAAAGAATGAATATGAAAATACCAATCAATCTAAAACATATGCTAACCTAAACTCAACAAATGTAGTTTTAATACTACAATTTTGAAAGTTAAAATTATTTCCTTTACAGTATTCATTTTCTCTTCAGGTTTTATTTAAGCTATTTTTTTTATCTACTTCAACAAGTGGAAAACAATATCTTACGTCAAAGACGTTAAAATAACGTTTACCTGTACTAAACGCTAGCAAACATTTATGAATATTTGCTTGACAAAGATGAAATTAATTCTGCATGGCTTAGCAATTAAAAGTAACGCTCACTCATATTAGCAGTTGAATGATAATTTATGCTTTCGTTTTGCAGTGGCGTTAATGCGATACTTTTTTGTCCTCGGGCATAAGAACTTAGCTTGAATAGTAACCTTACAGCGATATTCGTTAAATATATCAATACTATACCGAGGTTAAAAATACATGAAATTTCTGCAAAGTAAAAGTGACTGCTTTCTCTGTATAGCCTGCTTTATCGCGATATAGTTTTCTTACCATTACTACAGCCATGAGAATAAATATCGAAAAATACTTTCGTTTTCGGAAAATAAACGTTCTCGAAATCGCTAAGATTTTACCGTCTTCCAATAATTTCAATTCGATTGTCATCGTCATACCTCGTACTATATAAGTTAAATGACGAACCAGCGAAACTTGAACCTTTTGGTTACTGGCTGAGAAACCTATCGTTTGCTTTCCACGCGGTTAAGTACTCTGTAAACCGTCGGATAAGGTTAAACTAATTCTGATACAGATTTAGTACCAATATGTACGAATAGCCCTGAGGTTATTGGTTTTTGACGTAACAGCACATAATAACTGCGTATACTTTCGCATCATACGTTGCGATTAATCTTATTATTTGGAGCAATTACACGAATTTGTTATTCGTTGTGGGAAATTGAAAAATTCACGTAGTTTTCACCGATTAAGCTAATTGGTATTCTATGATTAAGCTAATCAGAGTGTTCTGCAATGGAGGAAATGTACAAAGCTATAGTAATAAAAATTACAGTATATCTCTAATATGCAGACAAACTAATGTAGCAGAATGGCTGAATTTTGCTCTATTTATATATTTTAAGTTCGAAAAAGGAATCAGAAAATTTCGATTGAATATTTTCGATTTCGAATACCCGTGCATTAAGTTTTACTTGTACGGCGCTAAATGCAGTTTTTAGTCATTGAGCCCGGAGTCAAATTTCGATTGACTTGTATCAATCTAGCAAAAGCGTCACCATCAAAATGAGTCGCCGGAAGTCCGGTCAGTCTGAGGTCTTGACAAAAAGCACGAACGGAATATAATATTAATAAAATTAATGACGTTGTTCCTCGTGATTGATGTAATGCACATTGGATATTTCAGTTTTACCCACGACTTTGAAATTAGTTAGAAAATTATCTTCCATAGTGATCATATAAAACGGACATGTTATTGGCAAAATTTGTGTTGGTTAGTTTATCACGTCCGCGATTTTAAAAATGTCTCATTCACGTGAACTACAACGACTTGCTAAGTATACATTGTAACGAAATTACTGTATGAACGTCACAGTTTCGATAGCAAAACTTTTCGCGAATTATACTATTTTTAATTTATGAAGTTTTCGTTTTCTAAAGATAAACGCTACCTCTTCCCACCTCAGGAATATTTTGGATAACAAAAAAATAGGCTGCACCTTTAAAGGTTATTTTTAGAACCAGTTTGAGCCTTGCTAACATCATAATTGTGTTCCAAATTATGTCAAGGGAATTTAGACAATATTTAAATACAGGTAGAGATTAGCGTTAGAGTAGCGTTTATTATTAAAAAATAATCGAGTAATACATAATTTTCATTAATCAGGTATCTATGAAGATATGAACAATTAAGTATATTATAAAACGAATGCATGAAAATGATTTTTACTGTTATGCTCTTCAGAATATAACTCTGTATACAGATTATTTCCAAAATCAGTTCCAGGACAGTTGATGTCCTAAGCCCAGAAACACAATTATAATTTCATAAGAGCTGTGTTCTAAACTCAAACTTATTACACAATGATTGCAAGGTATGAGGAATTGAGTAATCTATGAATATATCAACAAATGAATATATAAAAATTAAAGATTTTTGCTGTTCTGCTCTTCAGAAAAAATGAAATACCTGAAATTAATTTTTTTTTTCTTTCAATGATTTTAAATACTTTCCAATATTTTTTTGACTTTCAGCAGGAAATACATTATCTGCAAAACTTTTGGCATCCTCCTGTCTCGCTGAAATCAGCCGATTAACAACATCCTGAACGATGAAGAAAGATGAAATAAATAGTACATCAATTCAACTCAGACTCAGACTCAACAGCTTACATATTTGCACCTTTTCAAATACACATAAATTAATGAATAACTGGGCCGCATAATGTCCATAACCACTTACTTTTCTCATTTCATGTTTAATATGAGAGAATGCATTCACAGGAGTGCGCACATACATTTCAATTTCACTTGTCGCCTTTGAAATGAGTTGATCCGGGGAAGATAGATCATTTATGAGTCCTGTTAAAAATAGGGCAATTATAATTACACGAAAAATAGTAAGTAATTCATCTGTAGTTGGAAAGAAGTTTATATTTATTTTTTGAGTCAAAATATATGGTGGATTTCAAAGACCTGGATCGAGGTTCTTACCTATATTCAAAGCCTCTTTCGGTGAAAGTAACATGCCCCTCGTTAACAATCTCTCAGTCTGCATTTCTCCAACAATCCTTGCCATCATTTGCTGATAGATCAATGTAGGCGCGATTCCAAGCAGGACTTCATTCATACCAATTCGTAACTTCTCACTTTCTGTAATAATGAAAATACTGTATTTTGAGTCCTTAGTTCGAAACTTCAACTTAGGTTTTTAACCTAATCTAGCATTATAAACAATTATCTTCTTACCATGCATGATCCTGTAATCACACATCATTGCCATAGCACATCCACCTGCCATTGCATGTCCATTTATTGCAGCAACTAGAGGTTTTTTGAATGAGTAGCAAGTTATCACCCAGTCTTGAACATATGTCCAAAAATCGAACATTTCATTATGAGGCCTTCAAAAATTTGTAAGATATGTAAAAATAGGATATCTACTCAGGGATCTAACAGCCTTTTCTCTTCATACTATGACTTACTTTTGATATATATCATATATATTAAAGCCAGCGCTAAATATTTTTCCATCAAGTTTTGACGTCAATATCACTCCACGGATTGATTCATCCTGGCCAAGGGACCGTATTGCATTTGTAGTATCAGCTAGAAGCTCACGATCGAAGAAATTTGCAGGTGGATTGTTTAAGTAAAGTGTGGCAATGCCTGTGTTAAGCAGATACAATGTGATATTCTTTGTAAACATAATTGTAGAATGTAAATGTTTCCAGATTTTCCACACATATTATGGACACATACATTATGTGATATAGCACATTATATTCTTTCAACAGCAAACCTGTTTGTGGGTTATTTTCCACAATAATCTTCTGACTTTCAGTTGATAATGATCTGACTTTTGACAGGCTGACCAAACATCTTGGTGCCATCCTCAAATGTTTGCAGTAGCTAAGCATTTTCAACATGCTAGAGTAAATGTTTATTCAAGATAGGATCTTAAAAAAAAAGCTACAAAAAAGAAACAAGAGTATTACATTACCATACTATTGCAGTGAAATCATGGAACATGCAAAAATTTGATGATAAGAGATAGGGAAATTGATATGATAACCTTTTTCTGTAGACTAGCTATTTCGACCCTATTGACCTGATATTCAAGCACACAGTTGCAAGCAATGAACCTTGCTGTCCTATCACCCTTACTATCAGTGATCAGTTCGATTGCATAACAACTGCTTGGCATCTGACTTTCAAATACAAATAACCTTTCACAAACAAATACAAAACCACTGATATCTAGCAATATATAATTCCTTGTTTGTGAACTTCACTGGTTTAATATAAACTAAGACACTTTATACCAAGTATAAGATATAAGTATAAGAAGCACAGACGAAACTACTGTTACGGCTTTTAAAAGCTTTCAAATAATTTCTTGAATTAACACAGTTTGCAACATGATTGTATATTCCATAATTTTCACCAATCAGAAATCTAGGAAAACATCAGGAAATTAGTACTGTATGTTAAGATACGAATACTTGCAGAATTGATAATGATTGCTGCTACACTCTCCAGGAAGAATGAAATACCTTAAATTCATTTTTTCCTATCTTTTAATGATTTTAAATACTTTCCAATACTGTTCTGACTTTCAGGGTGAGAAACACGATCGGCAAAGTCTTTAGCGCCCTCCTGCCTCGTCGAGATCAGACGATTAACAACATCCTAAACGATGAAGAAAAATTTATACATTTTTCTGAAGATTGATAGCAGGCCTAATTTTAATTGATTAGGAAAATCAGCATTTAGTTCGGATCAACATGAATATTTTCTTGATATGTCCCGTATGATATATTACCATAATTACTTACTTTCCTCATTTTCATTTTAATATGAGTGAATGCACTCAAAGGAGTGCGCAAATATATTTCAATTTCGCTTGTTGCTTTTGGAATGAGTTGATCCGGACAAGTAAGATCATTTATGAGTCCTGTAAAAAGACATTTCATTATTTTTATATTCCTTAGATTGCAAGTTAAAGCATCCTATATATAATACGGCATTCTAGATGAAATATGTTTTGCAATAATACCAGTACATATAATAAGGTTATTTATGGCCTATACAATCTTACAATGTAGGGATTTGAAGTTCTTACCCATATTCAAAGCCTCATTCGGTGACAGTAACGTACCCCTCATTAATAATCTCTCGGTAAGCTTGTCTCCGACAATCCTTGTCATCATTTCATGAAAGATCAGTGGAGGAGCAACCCCAAGCAAGACTTCATTCATTCCAATTCGGAACTTGTCATTATCTGTAATCAAAACAACAGTTGTATTTTGAGTCTTCTACTATGTAAAGAATCAATTTAGTTCAACTCTTGAAATTACATTTTAACCCTAATAATACTTTATACATAGACTTTTAGAAAATTATTATTTGCTGTATTAGGTGATGGTTAACTCATTCTGCAATAATGCACATCCTACTTTCAATATTAATCTAATCTTTGTTTTTTACCATGCATGATCCTGTAATCACACATCATTGCCAAAGCACATCCACCTGCCATTGCATGTCCGTTTATCGCAGCAACTACAGGTTTTCTGAATGAGTAGCAAGTTATCAACCACTCTTGAACGTATGTCCAAAAATCTTGAATTTCAGCATGAGACCTTCAAAAATTTGTAAGATATGTAGGCCACCTTCATTATATTGTACCAAGAAGATAAAGTTATTGGCTCTGCTCAAGAATCTGCCAGGTTTCCTTTTTTACCATGACTTACTTTTGATACATATCATATATATTCAAGCCAGCACTAAATATTTTTCCATCAAGTTTGGACGTCATTATCACTCCACGGATTGATTCATCCTGGTCAATGGACTTCATTGTATTCGAAAACGCAGTTAGATATTCACGGTCAAAGAAATTTGCAGGTGGATTGTTCAAGTAAAATGTGGCAATGCCTGTGTTAAGTCAATACAAGGTTATAGTCCGTGTAAATCCAGTATAGACCTAATTTTAGAGTTTACATATTATTTAATAATAAGTATTATGGACACATACATTACATGATATAGCACATTACATTTTTGTGATAGTTTCAAAAGCAAACCTGTTTGTGAGTTGTTTTGAACAATAATCTTTTGACTCTCAGTTGAACATAATCTGACTTTTGACACTGTTACCAAACATCTTGGTGCCAACCTCAAATGTTTGCAGTAGCTAAGCATTTTCAATACTTTAAGAGTAGAGTTATATTTACGATAGGATCTGAAAAGAAGAAGAAAGAAAAGTAATACATTACCATACTATTGCAGTAAAAATGATAGGACATGTAAAATATCACTAATGTCATTATCTCTTGTCTCATATCAATTATACAGAGATAAGTGACAATAATTCAATTGCAATAAGCGAATTTCACCTGTCAAGTAAGCATGTCAGTAAATCTCCAAAGTACCACAATGGTAATTGAGGATATGATAACATTGTCTGTAGACTATCTATTTCAACACATTGGCACAATATATAACAGCTGTAAGTAATAAACCTTGCTGTCCTGCCAACTTTACTACCAGTGTGGACATCTGACTTTCAATTACAGCTATTCCTTCACAAACATGAAACGATTGATATCTAGCAATACATAATTCTTTGTTTGCAGATTTCACGTTTTTTTTAATACTACTAGTGAAAACTATTACATACACTGAATCTATCACAGCAGCAACGGGACAATAACTCTCAACCCTTTCTTGCAAAATACCTTTTACTTGAAATGAACTAACAATGCAATATGGAAACTCAAAATCAGAATCAGTGATGTAACTTGATTCAAACATTGCAATATAAATGTAGTATTGTTGATCTATAGACTCATATTAAGACACTTTATATTCCAAGTACCGTATAAGATAAACACACAGAAGGATTTACTGTTTACGGCTTTTAAGAGCTTTCAAATAATTTCCAATACTCTCTTGAATTAATGGTTGAGATATAGAGGTAGCAAAATGTTCTGCATCTTGTTTCTTGATAGAGTTTAGTCGTCGGAGAGCATCCTTAGATAAAGTGGAATAATAAGTTTAATGAAGGCTAATAAAATGCTACTTTATATATCAGATGAAGATCACAATGCACCTGTCTGAAAGACATTTTTGAAAGTCCAAAGGCCATTGCTGGGATTTCTGTTAGTTTTTTCAGTTCTGTAATTGCAAGAGGCATGACACTCTCCAAGGGGGAAATTTTATCAACAATTCCTGGAAAAATAAAACTAAAAACATCAACTTGAGGTAAAATAAAGGCCGTTGATCATAATATTCAAGAATACCTTTTAACTACATGATAAAAAATTCATAATGATATAATAACCTAATTTTAAGGCTGCCTCTGGTGAATACAATCTTCCCACATTGAGAGCATGCTCTGCTCGCCTATGACCGACAGTTTTCTTCATCAAGTCGACCATATAGAAAGGCGCAGAAATTCCAAGCTGTGTTTCATTCAGTCCAATCACCTTATCGTCATATTTATCTTAGAATATGCACAATCGTGAACATAGCTGGTAAACATAATAGATGTATTTTATCACCAGTTTCCTACCTGTTTGCATGATTCTATAATCACACATCATTGCGAGTGCACATCCTCCTGCAGGTGCATGTCCGTTAATTGCCGCTACTGTTGGTTTTTTGCAGCCATACCAAGCTAAATACCAATTTTGTACACAAGTCCAGAATTCAACCATATGCGGATAAGACCTTTTCATGAAAAAAATAGTTATGTAGTCAATAATGCGATTCTGAACTTTGATATGATACTAAATATATAAAATTTGTTACTGGACTGCAATGATTAATATATGTAATACATAAAATGCAAAACCAGAGAAAGATTGCAGAGTTATTGTCATTAGTTAAGGTTCATCACGGTTTAATTTTCATCAATCATGGTTAGGGTTGTATTGGTGCTTACGAACTTTTGGTACATATCATTGATGTTCAATCCGGCACTGAAGACTTTTCCATCAAATTTTGATGTCACGATTGCACCCTTTATGGCATTGTCAGACTCGACAGATTGTATGGCTTCGGTACACGCCACCAAGAATTCAGAATTCAAACTATTCACAGGAGGATTGTTCATGTAAATGGTTGCAATCCCTGCAGATCCAAAATTGAAGAAATTGATGAAATAATGTGTATATCAACTAGGATAGAGTAGAGTGAGTATAAGTGGAATTTCACTCATGAAAAACATCCAGTGCAGACAAGATTAGTAATGCAGCTACACTTGTTGCTGTTGCAGGTTACGTTTTAGTATTTATTGTTAGTTTTTATTCTGTACTCTGTCGTTTGAAACCGCTACAAATACACTCCTGATTACAAGGAGGAACTCCGCAATCGTTGTTCGAGTATCAGAAGGTTGCGTAAAAACAAACGTAATATGATGGTTAAACGATGCCTCTTTGTAAGGTTTAATTCAACACAAGTTTTGACTGTACACTTGAAGTGTATTTACAGGTTCGTATCACCAACATAATCTTGATGCTACAAACTTTATACAACCAAATATTCCAATCCTATTCCAGTTATTATCAAATATGATTTTCACTCCACGTCTCTACCAATTTCATGAGACCTATATTTTTCTCTCTGCTGGTTCGCTCGCTAGTTTGCTAGTTCGCCAGTTCGCATATATTACATGTCAGTTATCGTTCAGTATCCTGTTTAAGAAGTGATACTTTGAGCTTAATACATATTCCCATTGTCAAGCGTTAATATCTAGTAAATGAACTTTGGGTTTTATATATTCTGTGACTACACGTATGTTATGTGGTTACACGTCAGTGTCACTATATTTACCATCATCAGTTCTCTGTACAATTCTACTCCCTATACACTTATTAACAACGACTCTCATGTACACTCTATCATCTGCAATTAGGGCTGGACTATTACAGCTAAACTCCTTCACTTATATAGGCATCTAAGTAGTAATAATATTGCATACAAACTCTCACCTGTTGACGAGTTAGTTTTTATGACCACTTTATCAGTTCTTTCCATGCGACGTGAACCAACAAAACTTCTTTGGTAAACACGACCATATTGACATAACCTAGATGTCAAGCTCAAAGGTCGGACCAATGATGACATTTTCACAGAAATATTTTTCTATATTTGAA
This sequence comes from Halocynthia aurantium, assembly GCA_013436065.1. Lineage (NCBI taxonomy): Eukaryota > Metazoa > Chordata > Ascidiacea > Stolidobranchia > Pyuridae > Halocynthia > Halocynthia aurantium. Next base: position 48,207 of record QXVX01004040.1, read on the forward strand.
TCAGCTATAAAAATTATTCATTGTTATTTTGAACAAAGACAAGAAATGAATGTACGAGTTGAGATGCACTGTCGAACCGGAAATAGTGTTACGCTACGCAGACAATACTAAAAAAGCAGTACAAACTTAACTGAATATCCAGTCACCAGGCCACAACAACACTAGTACCATCGAGGATTATTTTCGACATTAAAAACGTAGAACCTCCATAACTCGTAGTACAACGACAAAGTGCGGCCGATAACCCTGGTCAGTTTTTCGACGGCATAGACCACCGCAATTTTATTTATACATTTATCGATAGCTAGTATCTTAGTGATTTTTCTGCATTTTTGGGTAGCCCTAGAGGTAGATAACCAGGGTGACCCTCATTCAAAATATGGACGCAAACCTGTTTGTGAGTTGTTTTGAACAATAATCTTTTGACTCTCAGTTGAACATAATCTGAATTTTGACACTGTTACCAAACATCTTGGTGCCAACCTCAAATGTCTGCAGTAGCTAAGCATTTTCAATACTTTCAATAGTTATATTTACGATAAAACCTGAAAAGAAGAAAAAATAATAATACATTACCATACTATTGCAGTAAAAATGATAGGACATGTAAAATATCACTAGTGTTAATATCTCTTATGTCAATTATACAGAGATAAGTGACAATACTTCTATTGCAATAAACGAATTTCACCTGTCAAGTAAGCATGTCAGTAAATCTCCAAAGTACCACAATGGTAATTGCGGATTTGATAACATTGTCTGTAGACTATCTATTTCAACACTATTGGCACAATATATAACAGCTGTAAGTAATANCCATGCGACGTGAACCAACAAAACTTCTTTGGTAAACATGACCATATTGACATAACCTAGATCTCCAGCTCAAAGGTCGGATGCATACCAATGATGACATTTTCACAGAAATATATTACTATATTTGAAGAACAAAGACAAAAAATGAATGTACGAGTTGAGATGCACGGTCGAACCGGAAACAGTGTTACGCTACGTAGACAATACTAAAAAAGCAGTACAAACTTAACTGAATATCCAGTCACCAGGCAACAACACTAGTACCATCGAGGATTATGTTCGACATTAAAAATGTAGAACCTCTATAACTCGTAACGACAAAGTGCGGCCGATAACCCTGGTCAGTTTTTCGACAGCATAGACCACCGCAATTTTATTTATACATTTATCGATAGCTAGTATCTTAGTGATTGTTCTGCATTTTTGGGTAGCCCTAGAGATAGATAACCGGGGGGACCCTCATTCAAAATATGGACGTTTATTTTCAAAGTAGGTTGGAGTTTGTAAGCTGAGTTCACCCTGGTGTAGAGATAGCATTTGCACTAAGATATTAAGTCAGCTAACATGGGAACTCAGTCGATTTTGATATCAACGAAGCCGTTTATCATCAAATATGATAAAAAAAAGAATTTCGAGGTGAAAAAGTAAACTACTGGGTGTGGGGTTCGAACCCACGCGGACATCTGTCCATTGGAACTTAAGTCCAACGCCTTAACCACTCGGCCAACCCAGTTGACGCTGAGACTCTGCTTACTAGTGTACTCGTTCCAGTACGGGCAAATTTGTGAATAATCATCTAAGTTTTCTAAAATTAAAAAGATAAATAAATTAAATAGATTATTTCCATTGCTGACAGATGCAGAAATTTTATCGATATGCGATTTATATATAATTCTCTTCTCGCTTGTCTTCGATACGGTTGACTGGAAAGTACTCATATGTACTTAGGAACACGTTGCTTGATATAAAACGTATGAATGATCTGTTTCAGTTCGCAGGAATGGTACGAGTACATTTACTTTTGGGGTTGATCGTTGTATTGATTGACATATTTTGCTTAGATACATTCATTATCGGGAGTGGTATTTTAAAGGCATCTAATGATGGTAATACTTAACCAATACTAGTGGAAAATACAACGATAACTGGTGATGAACATGTAATACAATGAACATTAACCGTTATCATTGCATTTGGGAGCTCTGGATCGAAGCATGTGTTGAACTTTTTACATAAACTAGAGTACTGCTGTAGACCCATGTGTACGTGTCTTGCAAATGCAATGCTCTTGTCTCGAACTTGCAAAATATTTATTTTGAAGATCACGACAATAAATTCAACAATGTTTTTATGTGCTTGTAAAAGCAAAAACGGTATCACAGCTATTAACTCATTCCCAGAAAAACAAAGAATATGGTATTTTCAATACGTACAATAGAGGATGATTGAAAAATTCTAAATAACTCCAATAAACTCTAACGCATGCACTTACATGTTAAATAAGAAAATATATTACGAAAGCATGAAAATGTGCTCGAATCATCGTGATAGGGCGCTGGAGAACGTGAATTATAACCATAATAGTAATTCGAAAGCTCATTGGTCTCGATTGTTGGTATTGCTTTGCCATTTGTTGCTGACTCAGGTTTCGTTTTTTCATTAGCCTTCTTTTGTTGCTCAGCCGCGAGCTGATACAAAGGTCTTCGAAGTTTTGAGGCATCTACACGCCTTCTTTGTTTTGCTTTATGCTTAACTTCTGTTACTAAAGGAACAATTTGCGGCTCTTCCGAGTATTGAGGAAGTTTGCTTTTTCTGTTATGTTCAAGCTCACGGATGTTTCTCTTCTCCCTTTGTGGCGTTATCCCATATGGAATTATTTCACATTCGTAGGATGGTTTACTTGACCGCGGAAGTCGTCTGTTTGGTTTTGCGTTTGTTCTTGGCCTATTGCGATATCCGTTAGCGAATGGGCCGTCTTGATAACGACTGATTGATCGTATTCTTGATTTTTCCATAATGTTATCGTTTGGCAATATTTCATATTTCTCAACGCTTCGTGACTTGTCAATCATTGTTCAAATAGATTTGAAGTTTTCATTTTTCCTACGGTATTTTCTAGATGAAAGATTGAGATTTCAAAAACTTCTATTCTCTGTAATCTCCATATCCTGTAATTACGTGAACATTAGTGACTATTTAGGGTTGGAGAAGAAGAGGAAGATAACTGTTTATCACATCTTCATATTTTTTCTTTCATATTGTTAGATGGCTAATATAACGAGTCCTAATTTTATAACTTACTGCTGATGAAATCATATCCATAAATTACGTGAGCAATATTCGTCTGATAGCATGTATTTACCCTTAACCTCTTTCTTATATATCTCAAGCCGCCTACCTAAAGAGATTCATGAACACTTCATACACCACAAGTGTTTTCGTACTGTGGCACCACGAATCTTATTTCAACACATCGCACATCTGTTGTGTCTGAAAACTGCTGATTTATAACGTCTATAAAAAGAATATATAGAAAATGTAATTTGAGCCAAGGTACTTTGCCGAGGTTTTGTGTCAATACAAACAGCAGAAAGAAATCGATCGATCCCCGTTTCAAAATAGACTTTTTTACACCTGTTGCTGTCGGTGTCAACCTGGTATACTGTGCCAATTGTTGTTTTCCAGGAAGCAAACGAGTTTAGCGTAATTAGGAATCGTGCCATGTTTCCAAACGATAATTAAGAGCCATACGACGTTTTGTCACAAGTAAACATGGAGTAGATTCTTTGTGAAAATATTGTATTGTCTTATAATTATGCACTCAGTCGGGTTACGCTATTGGTATATATATTTTTAGCTAGCTGTTGTATGGGCCACGGAAGTTTCTCCTATTGTTTATGTTACTTCCGTCGTACGTGCCTGTTTACGCCATATTTGCGTCATTTAAACAAAATTTGACAAATAACAACAGATGTGAATGTTCCGGAAAATGTAAACAGACCTTCTGGAAGGAGGAACACCTAAAGAAATCTATGTGGTACACACAGATACATGTCAATAACATGAGCTAAATTTTCATGTCTATTATATTCGATATCTTAAATTCCAAAAGTTTAGCATTTGTATTTTGACAAAAGAGCAGAAAAATGTATTGATAGTTGAGAGATTTCGTTCAACAACAAGTAATTGCCCTGCTCCACTGAGGCAGAAAGTTTTGCATGTTCAACACTCCCATCAAGGTCATCCCGTATTGTTTGTTGAAGCATCGATGAGTAAGTGCCGTCATCTGCTTTTATACTGCTCTTCTTTACACATTTTCTCTCCTCACTCAAGAACGATAGGAGGAACACAGTTAAGTAGTGTGGGATACAGATAACACAAGGTACATTGCAAAACGTCTTTGAATTAGTTTTGCAGCAGGATTTTGACAAATCTGTTTGAGAAAACATAGTAACATACATAGGGTTTCTTTAGGGATGTTATATAAGGATTTTACATAACGACCACAATAATTAAAAATTTTACCAAACTTAGCTTCCTCATCAAAGAACTTCCTCCAGCAACTTAGATCAGGCGGAATAAGAGCGGTAATCTTTCGGAAAAGCTTTGTATCCTCGATTGCTGTCACTAGGTTTTTAATAGCATCCAGATGCTCTGGCACGAGATCTTTTAGCTGATGATGAGTCAATTTCAATGACAGAAATTGGATCCTGGGAAGCGAAGCCACGTTTATATCACTATTGTCAGTTGCTTCTTCGTCTAACAGTGATGAAGATTCTTTCAACAACTTGATAAGCAAATCCTGTATGTATATTCGTATAAATTTTAGTAATCAAACAGCAAGAATGTTTTTTAATTTTAATAAATCCAAATCTACCTTCAAAGCATCATCATACTTCATACTTTCAGGTATCTTTTGGGCAAGAAAAAATTGCATGTTCTTCAAAAATGGAGTAAATTCAGCCATGGGAGGCCTCAACGGACTAATTTTTTTTGATATACGAAATATGAGTGGTGGCAGCGAGAGTGAATTCGCATCATCAGCTCTCCATACAGTTAAATAACCACGATGAAAGCCGGTTTCTACACGTCAAAATATTTGTCAGTAATTGTTGCCATTAGCTATCCTGTTATGTAGCATAAATACTTCATCGTGGGTCTCCTACCAGTATCTAAACTCATCATAGCTTTCCAAAGCTCAGAGAGTGAGAGCCAGTAAGGAGGATATTTGAATCTTGCAACATCAAAAATAAGCACCATATCTTCCTTCTCACTGTAGCCTCCTGAATAAAAATTATCGGGTAGACCACATTATACAGTAGCACCATATTGACTGCAGATCATTTCTATTCTTCAAAATCTGTCCATGACAAATAGTTTTCTAATATGCTTATTCAATGATAAGCACCTCTATCAGTTCATTAGCATCAAAGCTATAACAAACCAATGGGAGAAAAATGTCCACTTCCCGTCTGTCCAAGGACGTTTCTTCCATACGAGAGAATGATGGCTTGGTCAGATCGTGAGCAGACAGATTTTACTTCATTCCTGTACTAACCAAAGATGGAGTTGAGGATTCCTATTGTAATTTTAAAAGAATGTTTTTAATAAACCTGAATTTTGTTAAGCACGATTCTTCAGATACTCTGTACAGTGTACCGCCTAGTTGATTACATTTAGCTAAACATAGCAGATCATCCATCGTAACACCCTTTTGCTTTATGTCCTCTAAAGGAATACAACAATCTAGCATTTCTTCATGGTACCATCTGAAAACACCTTTCCAAATGACTCCTAAATATATTTAACAGAAAATTTAATGCATACTGAGAATCATCATCTTTAAAATGGGTATGACAGACTATGCGATATACAGTGGTGTATTGGCAAGTGCTTATGTGCCACTGCCACGATATCATAATAAACTTATCTCAAAGATGGGTGTAGTTTCCTGGATTAAAAGCTTCTGTTCAGAATCCTGAAGGATTTCCAAACACAATTTTACTAGCTATCTGATAGTGTACGGCTTTCAACTCAAGACCCTGTTTATACCTGGATCAACTGCCAAGGCATTAAGAACCATTACCAAAGAGGAGAGTCCACAGTACGCTGGCTCATCTTGAGTACGAAATTGACTTGCAAGAAGAAAGTAGCAGTTCATGTAGTTCGACAGAATAGCATCCTGAGAATAGCAATATACCATGATTAGCTTTGTGAATCAGTCACTTAATTTTTAGAGCTAGCGGTTCTACACTAAAATAATTCCATACCAGCTGTATTTAAGTGTGGGTACATCAAGTTAAAAAGTAGACTTGCCTTGAATATTTGTTTCCCTCTATTAGAGGCAAAATCAATGCACACATTGGGCAAAGGACGACGGTAGAAGTTCCCTTTCATAGACATGACAGTGTTATTTGTTGCTCTGCATAGAGTTTCGGAATTATTAGAAATTCCTGAAATTTCTCATTGGGAAACCATACCGTAGCAAAGTGAACTAGATAGATGTGCCGTTCTAGTGGTAATTGGTATACACTAGGTGGTGCAGAGAGTTGACCACATCTTAAAACATTACAAAATCTATAATATAAGGCAGGGGTCACCATACTTTTTCTTACAGCGGGCCGGATACCGGAAAGAATGACGAGCGCTGGCCGCATAGCCATTCGGAACCTGGAATTTCGATTTCGAACCTGCGAATATATACAACACGATCGGCCTGTCGGGTGATCTTAGTTTAAAGCCATTACACCACGGCAAGGTGTCACCCTTCGTAATGGGTTTATTAAAGAATAAACCCTCACGCAATTAGACAGGCAGTCACTGCAGTGAGGAAAAGACTTATCTTGGAATAAATTGCAAGCTAGGCCTAGTAATTGCATTGTACTTACATGCCATAATATATGAACACCACTAGAGGGTGTCTTCATACGATGTCAACATACAACAACTAGAGGACGTGTTTTCATCCAATGTCTCCATGCAACCAAATGGGCGTCCTTAAACCTCGTCAGCATGTAAAGGGGCGTGTATGTAACCGATGCATTCATACAACCACTAGATGACGTGTTTTCAACCGATTTCAGCGTACAACCACCAGAGGGTGTATCCTCAACCGCTGATGTCTGCATTTAACCACTAGCGCCTTTGGAACTGTATACACTGTATAACTATTGAATAACTGCCGATGCTGTTGTGCGTTAACGGAGCGTTACCGTTTCGGCCGGCCGGCCGGTCGCGTGAATTTTTTTGGTTTACAATACGTCGCGACATGCGTAACAAGCAAGACAAGATAATTCAATGAAAATCAGTTTGGAAATTGAAATTAATTGCGGTTAATGAAGCTCCACATGTGCACCTGCGGAGCTTCCTAATAATAATACGTTCCCCGGTATTCAGTAATAAGGTCCCAGAATATAAAAATAAATATGAAATACTCATCAACTTATCCTTATCCCGATGTCTCTCGTCTTCCTGCTTTCTGATCCCACGACGTTTTATGTCTGAGCTGCTGTGTATTACAATAATATGCTTGAATGTATACGATAAAATCAAGAGTATAATAAGTTAGCTTATAAATAACGCCCCTCATTGGAGTGAAATCGCGACGAATGTTTTGAACAAGCGCCCGACATGGATTTAAACCAAATCGTTTCAAGTAACTATGTTTACTAAATGGAAGGCAACATACATAAAAGTCCAATTTAAGGTAACAAACGACATTGACATTAATTTTTATCAAGATTAGGATTGGAAATGGATCGATCTAATTCTAGATGGTTTACATAGACCCATAGACAAACATGCCATAGTGTGGTAAACATGGTAATAGGATAAGTTACCTACTCAGTCAGTACATTTCCTATGGCCGACAGGCCGTCCAAATTCAATGTGCAAGATTCTAAGATCACCAGATGGCATTCGCTTTATGCCAAGTACCTTACATTCTCTTTTTTTTTTAAATTATATTGAAATACCTTCGTGCATTCTCGGTTGCTTCAAGCTTTTGCGATTGCGATTCCACCCGGCGCAAAAGCAATCCTAGGATGATAGTAAAAAATTAACAATTATAAGAAAGACCCACAGAGGTTAATAAAACAGTAGTAAATCACAACTCACATGTGAGGACGCCACTTCAGGGCTTCGTGAGTGATACATACCCGTCGTGGTTGATCCCGCATCTAAAAACATTGATATTTTAAAGAATGCAATTAAAATTATACAGTAAAACAAACGTCTGCATACCGTGGCGTAGTCTCCTTAACGGGTAAAGCTTTTGCATCTTCTATAGTCGGCGCAAAAGCTTCGACGCTCCTTAATAATGGTAAAATGAAAAGAATTTAAACTTGTGATGTATTTTTATGCGAGAAAATTTCTCGCAACTCACTTTTGCATCCTATACACTATACAGTGTTCTTCATGCTTGTTCCACTGGTATCATCTTCTCTCGTGGATGATGTTGTGGATGCCTAGATGATCTACATTGACATTGTCTACATTAGCCGACGTCCGGACTAATGATTTTCAGCCCAAAAATATCAAATGATTATCTGTCAGCAGTCTTCTCCCCTTCTCGGCATCAGGTAGTCATCTTGATATTCTCCATCAACCCGTTCTAGCCGTTCCTGCATAATAATATAGCAATGACAGAATATGTTGACTAAACACAAGGCATTTAAAAATAATACGGTATAACAAATGTAGTCATACAGTTGCGTAGTCTCTTCGACGGTTACAGATTTTGCATCTTTTAAAGTCGGCGCAAAATCTTCGACGCTCCTTATTGGGAAAATGAAAATAATGTACTTGTGATAAATTTTTAATCCGGGGAACTCTCACAACTTACTTCTGCATCCTTTGTAGCGTTCTTCATGCCTGTTCCACTGGTATCTTGCTCGTGGATGTGGATGCCAGGTCTAAAAACATTGACATATACGTCAACATTAGCCTACTCTTGGCAAAACTATTTTTCCTAAAAATA
>QXVX01004042.1:0-13921 GCA_013436065.1 Halocynthia aurantium
AGGGAGGTATACTCTGGACGAGAGAGGCATTTTCTGGACTAGAAATACGTATCATATGTGATAATTTCAGCGTGATTGGATCTTTTGCAGTTAATTTACAAGCGTTAGGTGAAGTAAAAATTTCCAGCCGCTAGATGTCACTGTTGGATCATTTACAAACGTTAAGCTAAGTAAAAAATTCCAACCGCTAGATGGCAAAGTACAATCAACTTTTATAAATGAGCTTCTAATGATCCAATCGCACTAGAATTAGCACACATAAAACGTGATACATGAAATAACATCCCCTGAAAAAATTGGGTCGATTGATTTGGGTTAACCCCGAAAAAATCTATTTCGAAACTCGAATACCTATTTTGGGTTGGCTGTAATGAGTGACCCCGCGTTGAACAACCCTTAATAACTCGTGGACCAATTACCGTCCCACTATATACAACACGCCAATGAATGCAGAATTTCATAACAAATCATGAGCTGTTATCCACTTTTTTAGTTGAGGTTAAGTTGCTAGGTGGTTAGCAACTTAAAAAGGGTATCAAGCAAATTTTAAGTTACAGCGGCCGCCCGTAGTTCGATGAGCGCTGCTATATATATGACATCATCAAACATCAAACAAGAGGGTAAATTATTAGGTGTCAAACTGGCAGTAGTATATTTCTTTCAAATCACTCATTAGTCCCAGAAATCTCCCACATACTGGACAGTTTGCGGAACAACCGTGACTTAATTCTTTTTTGTATATTTTCCCAGAGAATTACTAAACCAGTGTTTCTCGAACTGGCGGTCCACAAGCGGTCTGCGAAGCCGTTTTAGAGGAACCGTGAAGTACATTGAATTCTACTAAGTGAATGTAACAAACAAAAAACTACATTTTCGAGTTACTTTCCTACTTTCCTATAATAATATATGATAAAATTGAGTTCACACGTGTTTGACAGGCAGTCCAGCCACTAAAATAGCCACTGACGTTATGCGAGTAAAAAAATATACATACCGCAATCCAGAGAACACTGCTATCATGCCTGAAGTGCGTGTCAGATCAGTTGCCTGTAGCTATTCCAATTACAAAGCGATAATCCATTATCGAGACCACGCCCTGATGAAATCGAACATGATTTCACATGATGATTATGAACTAGAACCATGTTTTCTGTGCTCTAAAATTTTTACTGTGTTTCATTCCTGCAGAATAATCACAGAATCCGTTAGCCGACCTTACGTTTATTTATTTCTGCTCAGCATCACTCAGTTTAGTACAATATGGCAATGAAGTGCTTCCTCAGGCGGAAAGGAATAGTATGCAACGACAAACACACAGGTAAACAAACAAGCAACAAATTCGATGAAGTAGAAAGATATAGAGATTGAACTGGTCAGTTTGAGAGCAAGAAAACTATCATATCATACATACATTTGTAATATGAAAAATTCTGAATTCAAAGCATGCAGTACGCCATACTCACGACGTCAACACACTAACAGCATTAATCTTTGGTCGTATGTATTGTGGCAGTGTATGAGCGACGCCTCGACATCTAAATATGGTTGTCTTCTACGTTACGCAAATTACATTGGAGCTCTATCACCTATGTTAGTCGGTTGATATAGACTTCTATTGACGCTACATAAAATGGTTAGTTAAAGAAAACTCATCCCAGGACCTTCGCTTTCACCGTTTAAATTACACACGCACCGTGCGTGTTACGGTTCGCTGCTCCACACTACCGGGTCGACATTTAAAACAGTTCAAGCCCGGTAATGTGAGCACAATTCAATCTTCATGTATTTCTTACGATTTCTACAATCCCCAAGCAGTTCCGACGCATACACCTATTCGATATTTAATCACCACGAACTCTTTAACGCAACTGGCAGAAAGCAAGTCTTAATTGGAACGATGTACTTCGCCTTTGCCTTGGAGGCATTATACACACACACACACACAAAGCAAGCTACTTGGAATACATTAGTACACTGGATTAATCGCAGTTCTCCATGTTTTTCTATTTGATGTATGTGTTAACGTTTCAGGGTAATTAACAACATAACATTTTTACAAAAGAACAATTACTATCACAATGCATGATTTCATATTTACAATTAACTATGAACAATTATTAAGCGAGTGAAAATCTGAGAAAACACTAATAATAATAGTAGATTCTGAAGGCAGGCCATGCTTCTTAGATGCTGAAACTTTTATTCACTGAGCCGGTGGTGGTAATGGAACCTTCGGCATTGCTGGTGGCACGTTTAAGACGCATCATGACAACAACCAAGGCTGTCACGAGGCACATAAGACAGAAAGCGGCGAGGGCGCCGACGGCGATAAGGATGGAACTATTGATACCGTTCTTGACAGGCGCTGGAGGATTTTCTAAACAAAAATTTACGTAACGCCGTTAGATTAAAGGCGGAGCTTAACCGTTGAATATTGTGACGAATGACCATTCAGCATAATCGACGAAAAGTCGTATCTACACCTACCACCTGCAATTCTTCAACAAACAAGCGTATAATGTTGAAGCATTGCCGGAGGTGACGTAATATACGAAAGCAGTAATGTCCTAGGAAAGTAGGCAGTCACTATTAGGAAATGTAGAAGGCATTTTACCTAGTCTTCTATCGTACATCTTGTCCAGAGTTATGTTATTGACAAAAGTTTCCACATAACCATTCTCGCCTTCGTACAAAGTAATGTCGAGTTTACGGATCGGTCCGAAAGAGACCGTTCGGGTTGGGATTCTACCGTCGACGTCACGACGCTTTCTTCGTGCGGCACCGCAAGTCTTGAAACAAAAAAATAAAAAGCATTAGAATTGCCGTTAAGAAGTTACTACTACTTTGGTTTACTATTAAGGAGTACTCACAGGTGCGCATTGCTTCTTGATACAAACTGTCACAGCACAGTGGAGCCATACGGTCTTGAAATCTTCTCCTTCGCCTACGAATCTGAAAACTTTACTTTGGAAAAGCGCTTGGTGTCCGATACCGTTCTGGGTAACACGAACAGATCCCTGGACTTGTTCGGGAATTGCACAGCTGATAACAAAATATATTCACATTGAATAAAACAAACTAACCGGAAGGTATTCAAAACATTCAATCGGGACTCACGATAAACTACAATATCAACTGAGCTCTCAGCAACCGATACCAGCGAGGAACAGAACACAACTGGTTGCTACCGCGGATCTAACTTGTACTGTACTCATCCTCATAGACGTGTTGACACGTAGCAATTTCGCATTTTAATTACGAGTTTTTTCAACCCCCGGGCGATTGATAGAGTCAGAAAAGAAATTAACTCGATAATAACCTCGATTCGTTATCACAATTTAAACAGTAATCTAATTGGTACACGGATCGAGAGGCGCGACACGGGTTATGAACGTGCTGTGTGTAAGACTAAAGGCTTTTTTAAACAAAAACAAAATGAAAAAATGTGACGTGACCCGGGGCTATTGCGAATGTACAGCTTGCCAGAAAAGGGAAAAGTAAACTAAAGACTTTTTTACCATAATTTGGGAAATGCTACATTTGAATGAAATAAACACTACCACAGTACTTTAGTATTTGTCATGTGATATATGCCAAACCGAGACCATTCTCACCGTCGCCGGTAAACGACAATGATAGCCATGTGATGTTATGTGTCATTAAACTTAACCTAATGGATGGCGAATGAGACATTTTCTTAGAGACTATTCCTACTGCGACAATATATCAGACCAAATTGGAACAGCAACATTTTCATACCGGTTCGTAAATCTCGCGATTAGTAAAACTTCCCTATCTTTCTATAAAAGGACACTTTGGAATATTTAAATGCGTCAGGACATGGTAGCTCAGGAATTTCTATTACCTAAGATATTGTCTATTAGTCGCCGTAGGGAACAGTTATTCGTTCTTACATCCATGCGTTGTTGAAAATATATCGTTCAACGCCCAGGGCGTAAGAAAACTGCGTAAATGTAATCCAAAGAATTAGAACCAGTTCACGTTACCTTACAGCGCGGTTTAACTTTGAAACATCGTTAATTCACAAACAAAATGAAATATTTTTAATCTTATCGGAATTTCTAATGTACCACAGACCTACAACGAAGGAATGTTTTGAGTTGCTGTTACTCCATTGTAATTGAATCTCATGTAAATAATAAGCCGGTAGTAAAATGGATCTGAAAACTTATAGCTTAATGATGGAAGTCATTTGATTAGTAGTTATTATTATGGAGGTTATACAGTGATACAACTTGTGTGATACCTATGATCACTGACGGGATTGTGACGGCACTAGCTACCTCTAAGCCACTATCCCGCCATATAATAAAAGGAACGCGATATAAGGAATGAATATTGTATACAGCGCCATCTCGCGGTAACTTTGATGATAGCAATGCCGTTACCATGAAAGTGAACGAACATAGCTGAAATACTTTAATAACACCAAAGAAATGAATTACCCGTCAGCTATGAGCTCATAGTTTGGAGTGGATTCGGGATCGTCACTTGCAGTTGCCCAACATCTTCTCAAGAACAGGAAAGCGTCACTGGCGGTATCTTCCACCATGTATACTCCTGTTAAGATGTTCAATTATTAGCATTATCATCTTTAATTATCCGTAGATGCTTTTAAGAAATATGTTACCATGTATATCTGAATAGTTAAAAGAAGTTCATCGTAATACTTGAAGTTAATAGTAGTGGGAAATACAACGATAACGTGTGATACTGGGAGACATGTAATACAATCATATTATTTCCTAGACATGAGATTTAATGCTACAGCGCTACATGGGAAATCCAAATGCCTTGTGTGCGATATTACCCACCTACAAATACGGTTTCCTCTGGTTCGAGTGTTGGTGGGTCAAGGTATGGATCTCTGTATGCAGCTGTCCTGTAAATCGCCATTTGGATCTTGAACTCCCCGGTACCAACAGCGTCGGGAATAGTGATGTACCTGAAATGGAAGGATCCATGACATTCTGTTGTGCATAAAAATGGTTGATGATTGTAATGGTGCTGGTGTTTGTATACTGCAGTTGCAGTGTTATGTTCAACTCGTTACAAGGCAAATTTGTTTCCGAAATTTTCGCTTTGCGATCCCAGGTACGTCACTTGGGGAATCACCAGAGATTTTTCTTACACGTTAAGCACGGACGAGTTAAATTTACATTAGTCAGGCCCGCAAACTTCTCTCTGTATTCATTTTATAAACCGGGTGAATCGTACATGGTAATTTGGCTGTATAAAATCAATTCCAACTTGAAAAATATGATGCATTTATTGTATGAAATACAGATGAATAGATAGGTCCGCGATTTCTCTAACTATTTAATGCAGTGTGGTCCGTAATCACAGCTCTACTATTTCGTGTTTTGTACAGCACAAAACCTTTGTTAAGGTTTTAATTAAAGAGATTGTAATGAATTGAAGCCTATCGCATAATGTTGAGAATATTACAAGGTTTTGGAAGAAGTTTAAGAAATAGGAATCAAGTTCCGCCAAACCATACAACAAAATGGACAGACGATACCGAAAATTCGCCAGAAAACATCTCCGTTGAAAACTATGAAGAATGCAATCATACAACAACCATTGCACTGCTGTCTAGTGCAGGTCATCAGATAAGAAGAAACCACACATCATGTCAAGATATTCAGATTAGTAGAAGAACGTTTATCCTTCACAATGGATCGTTTGGTAAGGATTATGGAAGCAAGGAGGACTATAGTGGAGCCAGATCAGATCAACCGTATATTGATGGAATATTGAGCGGAATCGGGATGAGTACAATGTGGATGACGGTTTTCTTCTTCGGAAGACTGTATTTGACGTATGCTCAAAAGCCCGATCGAAAAGAAATGTTCTTGACGTTGAAAGCTTCCGATTACAGTCGTGTGGAAAATTTCAACGACTTTCGGAGAAGCCTTTCACGAATTTATAAGTTCCGCCTCCCTTACAATACCGCCGTTCTCGCGGCAGGGGGTGAAGAGGTCGGGGCTATATACATGCCCATGCTTTCTCCCCCTCGAATAGTCGAAGTGGGGTTGACAGGGAGCGTGTCCCAGAATAAAGATATTCCCGATACTCTAAGACAGAGGTCGGTCACCTTCGATAAGAAAATTAAAAGCGATGCTATCACTCCTCCTGGTTCTTCCAGCTGCAGTTCTGAGGCAGATGATGATAGTTTGTTTTCAGAGGAACTGTTGGAGGAGTTTGAGAAAACAAACAGGCAATGTGCGGGAGCTACGTTCAACATACTCGGATTGCAGCAAGTCTATTCGAAGAACCACGATGAGGCGTTCAATTATTTCAAATGTGGATCTAGTGAAGTGTACGGAAAATCCCTCTACAACTTGGCGATTTGTTATCAAGAGGGTCTGGGCACGTTCAAGGACATGACAAAAGCGATGAGATTCTATGAGAGAGCTTCGTATTGCAACCATCCTCTTGCACAGTACAACCTCGCCCAACTCTTACTTCGAAGAGGAAATGTAGCTGATGATATGGAAGCATTAAGATTACTTGAAAAATCAGCGTCTAACGGATTCACGAAAGCGATGCTGGCGCTTGGAGTTCATCTGACCGAACCAGGACCAAATCAGAATTACAAAAAAGCCGTAAAGATGTTCGAAAAAGCAAGCGAACAAGGAGACTCGGAGGCAAAGTATTTTCTCGGGATCTGTTACGAACACGGTTTAGGGAGTCTGAGAAAAGACATATCTGCAGCTTACGATTTGTATTCATCTGCTTCTTCCAGCGGACATTTGGATGCTCGATACAACTCTGCTGCGATACTTGAAATAGGATGCCCAGGGGTAGACATTAACTCCAACATGGCTACACAGCTGTACCTGTCGGCAAGTAAACTCGGTCATAGGGAAGCTGCTTCCAGACTGGCAGAACTCGAAAAAGAGAGCAAGAAAATGAGGTGTGACCACGCAACTACAGGAAAAGAACATGACAATTCCAACACCTCATTTATCATTCTATATACTGAGGAAGGAAAAACAAAATCTTGTCCACAACTGCAATCACACACGTTAAAATACGATCGTGTGGTTTGTTTAGAAAAAAACAGTTGAAAAGATAGAATATTTTTTGAACTTTGAACTCACCTTAAGAAAACCATAGTTGCATAGTTTTTTAAGGTGCCAAATACAAAGGTGTACCTTTTTTTTTCAAATGATTATATTGCCATGCAAAGGCAATATTTGGATTGTTGATAATATGTTGGATTTTCCATTTCGATTGCATTGTTTCTTTCTATTTTTTACATCCATGAGAAAATAAAACTGAATCTTTCCTATTACGCTCGAAGTAAGAGATTGTATTCTGTTTTAAGAGGAGGAGAATTAGATAGCAGATTGTTGGGTCTTTCAAAATCATTTTTCACTTTATAATGTTTAGGTATGTGCTATGTGGTATGAACATAACAGTTTATGTTCAAAAGGTTGTTATATGCAATGAAAAAGAGCATCTATCATGTGTAACAGTGTGGTTGTTACAGCATTCTTTCAAATTATCGTATTTCCGGTAGCTTTTCTATACGATACCACTAGTGTACACAACCCGTGTACCCTGTCATCGCGTGTTGATGTAAACAGAATCATGCTGTTGATTATTCTAGAAATTAAGATTCCAAATTACTTACACATATGTGATGTTCGGAAGAAATGCAGCCGTCACGCTAAGATCGATCTCGTATGTGCATTTGAGCGAAACACTGATGATCTGGTTGTTCTCTGGTTGTCCGACGATGATTCCATGAGGATAATTCTGGCCAGTTTCGACATCTCCTACAGAGATGGAGTTCGAGAACACGGCGTGGGTATCGTTGGTCTGAAGTTGGAAAAGAAAGTTGTTCTCTGATTCATATACCTTTCACAACTTTTGCACTAGTACTACGATACATATACAGCCATAGACCCTGTAGCACAGAGGTGGGCAACCTGCGGCTTGCGAACCGAATTTGTGCGGCCCGTAGGAATCGGTGGTTTTTGAATAGAGTACGGCCCGTACGGAATTTAGTGCCACTATTTTTGATGGTATATGAATAGCAAAGCGTCCCTAAAGTCGATTTATTTGATTTGCAAGTAACCAAATCGATTTTTTTTATGCCAGTTACTAGTAGATAGTCGATGTGAAATGCAAGTGCGGCCCGCCGTTTAATCAAGTTAAGTGTATTTGGCCTGGGAGTGCTACAAGGTTGCCTATGCTGTATAGCACAATAAAAACGTCCTTTAAAACTTGTTCGAAACAGGCTAAAAAAATTACCGCGAAATGTCGCTATGGAGTAATCTCTGCAGCTAAATAGAATCCGCTAGACGGCGCTTGCGATCAAACGCAAGCTATCGAATGTCAGCTAGAGAGCTTCAAACAAGTATCAATCTCAGTAAACGCACATAAAGCGAGATCACAATACATGTGCCATGCGTCTAAAGTTATTGCCCACAGGTCAAACATTATATTGCGGCAACAGTAACTGGAGACATCGTTACTGTCGCGGTATTCATTTTTTTTCCTGGCGCACGGCACCTGATATGTATTTATAACGATTCGGAGATCTTATCTCGCAATAGAAATGCTTTTAGGCGTTTAGTAATATTATTTTATACTAAGTTCAACTGCAAACGACGTGTACCAATAAGGAGCAGTGAAATTGCGGTGAGACAAAAGTCGTCTATATGAAATAGCAAGTAAGGTTAAGACTAACGGGCGTGCAAGGATAGAATCTGGCAAAACTACATATTATAAATAAACTTGAATGTGATAAACATATTGGACAAACTGGTAATGTAGCGAAATACTTCTTTGACCCGTTTTTCAATCAACGTTGTTCCCAGAAAATTCGGCCCCTCGTTGCCAAAGGTCGGTTCTGCACTTAGTTTGCATGCACTATCAATATTTAATAGTTCCATGTCTAGAAGCCCACGTAACTCCATCGACTGACTATATAAGTATTCTACATAAGTCAAACGTATGGAATTAACGTTTAAATGAATAATTTAGAGCGAAGACAAGCTCATATATTTTTGATGAAACATATTCTTTGGCTTTGCATATCAATTGTGAAAGAATTTCCAAATAAGGTTGGGTCGTCTGCTAACTACTCGATGACGCAGTCGCGCACTTGAACAAATTTAAACGTGAATAAATTCAAGTGAAATCCCAGATTTACCCATGGGTTCATTCCACTCTTGTTTATTATTTGTTTTTAGCACCTTTTCAATGGATTTAAGTGATTTGAATTGAAAAACATCGCCTGATCTATGCATTCTACTTCATTAACTACATTTATCATTGCAATAATGAGTTTGAAAGATAAAGTAGAACTTCCTTTACATGCACACAAGATATGGTGATGCATCCAATAAAACTTTGTTATAAAAAGTTACTTTACCTCGATTTTAGTTCCACAAGAACCGAAAGGCTCAATACGCTTGATGTAATAATCACCATCATCTTCGTCAAAGAAACAATCTGCTTCGTTAAAGTGCAAATCGTCTATGGTGAATCCAGCCGACACTGCGACCTTCTTTTGGAGTTTTGCAACGATAGCATCTTGCCCACATGAAACCTCCAATATGTCTGCGAAAAGTGTTAGTGTTAGATCAGACGAAGGGGTTAAGTTAGCCACTGTGCATAGTTCACGTCACAAAAAAATTTCAAGTAACTTTACCTTGAGAGAAGACGGCCGACACCAGGAACCCGAGTACAATGAATACCTTCATCCTGAATAGATTGAAAGAAAAGCTATTATAATTTTCTTTCATTGTCCGTGCAATCCGATTAATTCTAACGTTTCAAAACATAATTATTGACGTACATGCAATTCTCAATTTTAGAAAAAAGAAAAATGATTCAAAGCCAAATATAAACTCTTAGTCGACTTATTAAATTCCAGCAAAATAAAAAAGGCAAAAATAATATGCCATGGCCAATACCGTGTCTAGGAATGTGTGTTGTTTGGCTATACCCCGCCAGGATCGAGAGAATCTTATCAATCTTATCGGTAACCGGTGTACTGAGCTGGACCAATCAAATCACATCCACGCAGCCCACATATTTTTGCAATATTTCATCTTCGCATAACTCTTTAATATTTGACGTAATATTTTTAAAAAAAATGCGAGACGGCGGTTAGCTGATTTTTGGCACAAAGTTTTCGCTACTATTGTCTGCAAGTATTACCATGATTAGTTGTCGGTATAGTGATGTATTGTGGCTTATATACACCAGAATACTCCATTCAATAATCATCCTATGTAGAAATAAAAGTCGAACGAAACGGAGCACCGTAAATCATACTTTGAATATCAACTTTTCAATTGAAATTATTTGAGCCGTCAATAGAGATCTCCATAGCATTAGGTAAAGTATAACCTTGCCTCGGGCGTATGCAGCTATGTGACATTTCAGGATTGTTATTCGTTAACAGCATTCTGTTTATCCCAACGACTGCGATTCGCTGACGAAGATAATACGTGTTTGACCTTTCTGTTTGGAATTATTCCTTCGGGTCAAATTCGAATCGAGTTTTCGCAGGTTATCTTTCCATCCTGGTCAAGTTCGTTCACGAATCCAAATAATCAATATAATCGTTTGATACCGCTCAAAAGCGAACTTATAAGTAGCATTATTTGCGATATACCCTTTTGGGAACACTGGGTACAGTACAGTACCTGTCAGATCTTGCGTCACGAGAGAATTATGCATACCTACGACATCGAAATTGATTACATAAACTTTGAGGGCGTCAATTTCAATTTAATGACAGTGTGGGCGACGCAGTTTCGACTGAATCATTGTATTGTCGTTCAACGAAGAAAAATGGCCGGTATTTTGTACAAGTCGATTGAAATCCGCTGAAATTGCGGCACGGAATGACAAATACGTGACCGAATTCCATTTAATTAACTCCAATTTGTTTTCTGAACGGAGAAGGGCCGTACAAAACCGTAATTATAACGCGGTTCTGCGATAATCATAACTGTTCGGGAGCCTTGTATGTGACAGGAAGCATACTATGCTATGAACAACTTAAGAGTATAATTAAACCGACTCCGAACAAAAGCGTGATTTGTCTAGTCTTAAATTTGAACATTTTTTAGTGTCAAATGGTGGCGAAAGGCTGAGCGGTCACATAAGATTTTTCACCGCTCCCCCGCAATCTAAGTTTGGTTGGATAGAAGGCGACTGTGAATTTAGTACTGTACTAATGAAACAATTACTGAAGATCTTCCCCAAACACAAACAATTCACAAAATTTAAGCTAACACAATATTCAACTGTTCTATCTTACGCTGGAAATAGCTGTATTTCCTGTTGTCACTAGGTGGCAAATCCATTGTAGGGACACAGGTGATAAATTTTTATCTTGCATGGATATCACGGGAAAAATCATATTGTCGGCCTAGTATAATTTTTATGACCCTGTCACGATTTCAATGACATATATTTTTTTTAAATATCGGCGTGGAAGATTAAATACTTATGTGATTACAGGAGGCATCTCACTGAACCCAAAATAGTTCTAAGAATACATGCATGTCAAGACGTCTTCTGTTTATTTTTTATTTGGGTTTAGATACGAAAGGTGTCGAGTGAGGTGCCGA
Organism: Halocynthia aurantium; assembly: GCA_013436065.1. Taxonomy (NCBI): domain Eukaryota; kingdom Metazoa; phylum Chordata; class Ascidiacea; order Stolidobranchia; family Pyuridae; genus Halocynthia; species Halocynthia aurantium. The sequence goes on from QXVX01004042.1 coordinate 11,628, forward strand.
TCTACCGTGTTTTGTTTATACCTATTACATCGAAAAGTTGACAGTTTTAATCGATAGGTTTATGATAAGGTTAAAAAGGCCCCGTTGAAGGTTAAAGTTTAATACAACATCTTATTACATCTTATACTTGACAAGCACCTGGTATAGGCATTAGTAACCTTCACTTAGCGAGGTACAAACCACTTGGAATTCAAAGAGTAAAGGTTATCATAACACATATCCCTATTATCAGGTTTTCAATTTATATTTTTCTAAATTTTCAAAAGATAAAAATAATAATGCGAAATAAATTAAATTCTGGAGGATTCTTTACGAAGGCCAAATTTCCCCATTTTTTTCGAATTTAGTTCGTTTCAAACACTAAAACGCAAACTACACAAGGCTATTATAGTAAACATACTACAATATTACTTTTACCAAAGTTTCATTGGATAACCATTTACGGGTGATTAAACAGGAAACTATCCAAAGCTCGTCAAAGGGTGGTAGATTAAAAACGTGTGAAACTGTATCTCGTCAATTCTACGACACGCAATTCGTCACTAATTGCCATAAAACATTGTTTATCACGTGTTTACAAATAGACGACAAACAGAGAGATAATTTAATTGCTTCCAGCAGCTATAGTTGTATTTACTTCATTATATAATCGATTATTATTACTAGTATTAACACGCGAACCAGCTCTTATTCAAGGATGTGGGTTATACAAACTTATTGCCTAATACTAACTATCGATATCAGTATTATCTGTTTTCAAATAGTACAAATAGAACAAAATAGAATATGGACGCATTTTATCCCGATATAAAAATAAAATATTCCAATATCGTCGAACTTAATAAAACTATGGTTTCCGTTATCTGATCTTTATATTACCTCTGAAATAATCAACTCAATTTTGATCCCATACGGAGCAGGCATTTGGCAGGCGACGGCGCTTCAACGACACAAAAAAACTCCTTGTAATCGTTCGAATATTTTTTAAATTATTTTTTAATAATTTATCAATGCTTATTTCTTGTTTGAATTATGCATGACAACGCATGTCACATTTTTACTTCCATCCTTTACTTAAACGGCCGGCATGTTTAGTGAAGTTGTCAGGAGAGGGAGAAAAACTAAAACGGTTTGAAGTAATTGAAACTTGAATAATACAAAATGGCTTCTGAGGTCAGATCGAAATCCGACATTTTTTGGTTCTACGAAGGTAACATGGGGAATTTTTATATCAATCGACATCATTTAACATTTAACATCATCTTTAGCTAAAGATGTATGCGAGCCGCCATTATTAAAGCTAGGATTTCGAGAATGGTATATTGATGTGGAGTATAGTGAATGGAATTCGTAGAAAATAACACAGATGGTTTTATGTAGAGGAAAATGTCACCGGATAATATTATTTCGGGATATGATACACGTAATCGCTTATTAGTTTTTCATTAATCCCGGGGATTAAACAACTACCCCTTTATCAAAAGAGAATTAATGACGAAATCTCATGTCTTTGTCCAAGTACTCAATGTCGAGTGTTTGCGTATTCATTAAGACATTTCGGATTACAAGATAAAAGATTATCCAAAAGTTCTTCTAGACCAGATGTTTTTAACCTGGGTCCTCAAGTGGCGGAATAAAAATTTCAAGTAAGATAAATCCACAATTTCATCTTATTCTTATTATCATCAAGAGTTGAAATTGTATGCACAATCATAGTTTCGTTTTGGTTAATTTAATAAAATAAATTTATCAGCTAATGTGAAGTTTATTTGCTTATATGCCTTTTTCTAGGGGATGGTCCATAGCTGTCACCAGATTCTCAGAGCGAACGTGATTTAAAAAATGCTGTTTAGATTGATACGGTGCCTAGAAACTTTGAGAAAATTGCTCGGAAGAGAAGGAAAAGTCGACAGTCTTATGGGATAGAGTACTTAAATTTTGGAATAACTTTGAATAAAGAATTCAAAATAATTTAAATAAATTTCAATCCGACTTGCAAAACACGAGCATAGTTCTATTCCCTACTTATTTAACCGTTGGAAAATAATCAGTAAGAAATTTACAGTAGAATCATGTAGCTATACAAAATAGAATCAACTTACTTTTTATCCGATTGTGCTAGCCCTTTCTTTTACAGGAAGCTTATTATATTAACGGTTTTTTATTTGCAAAACCTGTAAAAGTGAAAACAACCTTTTAAAATCCGATCCTTTTGAATATAAACAATGCATTAAGAAATTCCGGAAACAACAATTGCTAAAATAGTCTCAGATGATCAACTAACAATCATTTGA
>QXVX01004046.1:0-34062 GCA_013436065.1 Halocynthia aurantium
ACACAAAACTCAGGAAATGCATAGACCATAAAAAACACCTAATAATTTGCTTTTTTGACCAGAAAAATTAGAAGAGAATTGACCACGTTGAGCACACGGTTATCATATTGTGCTCTCTTGCATACTGTCTGGCTCTAGTGCGGCAGCATTATCAAAATGGTCACTTGCCATCTCGCATATAATAATCCACCCCGATTACAATAGAGAAAAGACCCGCTGTAGGGGGAGTTCTAACTATAGACAAAAAACTCCAGTAAGTAATGCAGGGCTTTGTGTTGGAAAAGTCTATGTAAGCACAAAACATTGCTTTTGCAGAATTATTGTGTGAAATGATTTCGTTTTCAAATCTCTTTCCAGTGATATATGCGTATTATATCGTATTTTTGCTTCCAAAATGACTGCATTGCCCTATTCATCTGTGTATTATATAGTTACGAGAGGGTTAATACCGTCTACCTCGTAGATATCTTATCTGGCTAGAAATCTAACCCAGATCATAGTGGTGAGAATGTTTGTGTTTTATTGAATTTGGAAATTTTTTAATATCATCTGTTATCTTCGATTAGTTATCTTGCTCCAAAAGTCATGAATGCCCAGGAAACCGAAGGACAGAATGTATTCGCCTCTTTACAGGTTGTTTTAAGTCTTTGGTGGAACGGACACCTGAGAGAATTTCGAGGTAAAGGATGCCGCAAAATGTTCTAACAACGATGTCAGCCCTTTCAACAGCTTTTAAATTCACTCTGCTTTTGTTTGATGCAGAAATCTGGTGGTGGGTCTTTCTCTGGGCATTGTTCTCTTCCATCTTTGTTCATGCATTCGCGTTTTTAATCAGCTTCTGTTCACTTCATAAACACAAACAAGGAAGGTGGTATTGTTGGTCAATTGTCATCATGGGCATATTTACACCGGTCGTCGAAGGAGGTATTTCAAGTAAGGATAGTTAACTGATATTTCAAATGGGTTTTGATTGACTGATTTCAAGATTTTGCGCAAGTCTCATTAAATTTCGTCCTGATATAATAGAATATTACATTTTAAAGTTCATCCGAATCCTTACACTCGCTAGCTATGTTAGTTTGCAAACTCTATTACAGAATGGTGTCCTCGCATTCAATTAACGTTATTGCTTTTAGATTTCAATACAAAGATATAAGGCACTTCAATTATATTGTATCTTTATATTTATTTTTTCAGGTGCCATTATTGCTGGAATATATGTTTCTTTGGGTTGGACTATGGGACCTAAATTTGCCCTTGTTTGGGGTGCTGGACAAACTTGCATGGTCTTATTTCTGTCCATAACACGACTTCTTCCAACTCTGTGAACAGCCACTGAAGTGCCTGAATATATCTTGTGGTGATGTAAATAACTGCATACGACTCCTCTACCCACCCTACTAGCTAGGACAGCTAGCGGGACAAACAATCGTGTACGAATGGAAAGCTCTATTAGTGAGTGCGGTGTCATGAACTTGCTCCTAGTGCTAATGAATCTTTTGATTTACAACAGCGATGCCCTGTACAATTGACGATTTAAGTACTGACAACTCTATGCTCAGTGTGTTAGTTGTCGGCTAGCTTTATGCACATGGACTTACATGGTAATTATTTTAAATACAGTCGAAGGTATCCTAAATTAGGAGTCCCATGGACTTGGTATTGAACATAACAAATTGACCAATCAATCATCTGATGGTAATTTGTGAAAATTCACTCGTTCGAAAAGAACTACGAAACATGCATGCCACTTATACAGTGGTCAGTAACGGGATGGGATGTACCTTATCTGTGAATATATATGGTACATAGTTGGGTTTGGTAAATCTAAGTAAACCATAGAGAAATTTATTATTGGAACAATGAGTTTATAAATGCAGACATTCGAATTTCTCCTTATTTTTACAATTGCTGTTTGATTTAAGTATATATATTTTTTTTTGTTTGCTTCTGTGCTATTCCAACTGTGCAATACAGAGTTCTGAACTAAAATTATCCGAAGTTGTTATTAGGAAGGAATACTTACTTTAGAGAACAATGTTCTGGACACTGCTTCTACCAACTGAGAAGGCATTGTAGTAAAACCAACATTTTTTTATCAATTTCATTGATTATAATCCCTCTGCCATACTTTGCGATGATGTAAGCCATTTAAAATCTATCTATTCTAATCCAGAATTTCTCATTACAATTTCTAGGGGTTCCCTATTTCCCTTAGAATATTATAATCACATTTCATTTATGCAAACTTATTTTTCCACAAACTTAGATGCCAGTACAATTATAGTTATAGAAAATAAGGTTCAAAATAATTCTTCCTCACATATTTCCCTAATGTTTTCTATTACTCATAGAATACGCTCTCTGAGACACCTAATCATGCAAAGGGTTAATTGTATTGTGTGTATTGTTGTAATGACTACGCAAAGTTTCAGATTGTTTGCTCTGTAATAGTTTAACTTGATACCACCTGAATGCAAACATCATGTTTATATGGTTTAATGATTAATTTCCACTCAATACTGAATGAGATTTACATGATATTACTTCCACATTAAGTACCCTACTGCATTTGTAAGTCTAGGTAAGTTTTAAACGGATATCAAACAATGTATAAAGACCAGGGACCCATCGACTTGTCTGGTAAAATTTGCCTTGTTACCGGGGCGTCAATGGGAATAGGTAAGGGAATTGCAATGCAGCTAGCATTTTATGGAGCAAAGTGTTACATTACTGGTAGAAACTCTGAAACATTGGAAGAAGTTGTCAAAGAGGTGAGAACGGATACTTGAATATATAATGCCGACTATATCATTGAATTTTTTATGAAAAAGGCTAAAGAATTGGGAGCCACTGGCACATGTGTTCCTGTCAAATGTGACCATGCTGACGATGAACTAGTTAAAAAAGTTTTTGAGAGGATAAACAATGAAAACGATGGAAAATTAGACCTGCTCGTAAACAATGCCTTCTCTGGAGTGAATGTAAATATTCTTCAAAATTCCCATATACAATTGGTTGGAATGTTCAATGAATAAAATAGAACCGAATAATATTTCCAATTCCATTGTACAAACACTCGACAAGGTTTAAATTTTACCTATATTTCAGTTGATTAGTCAGAACATCGGGAAGAAATTTTGGGAGATGTCAGATGAAACCTGGGACGCCATCAACAATGTCGGATTAAGGTATAGTTCACACTACTGATCCGTCAACAATGTCAGGCGAGGGTATAGTTTACATTACTGATGGGGGATATAAAGATAAGGAGTATATTACTGCCAAAACCGATGGGGTCTTTTGAAAATGCAGGGCCTAAGAATTTGGCTAATTCTGCATTTTCTGTGGACCAAAATTAAACTCTCTTGAACTGCAATGAAGATATTACTATTTCTATTTGTAATATATCAGGAATCATTACTTATGTGCAACACACGCTGCCAAGTTAATGGTAGAGAGACGTCAAGGACTAATAATAAACATATCATCGGCCGGAGGTTTGAAATTTCTATTCAACCCAGCATATGGAATTGGAAAGTCATCAGTAAGAGTCGTTTCTGGTTACTTACATCTACACACATAACAGAACTGCAAACTAAAACTTTACATCTTCATAGAAAGACAGAATGGCAGCGGACTGCGCGGTAGACCTCGAGCCATATAGGGTAGCGTTTATATCTCTGTGGCCAGGACTTGTCTCAACAGAAAAATTGGAAAAAGTTATAAACGCTATTAACCAAGAGGTGAGCATTCAAACAGATTTAAAAAAACAGCGAAACTATTAGAAAATTCATCATAAAGATTTATTGCTGTCTATTATTTCAGTCATACAGCAAAAGTTTAGATCATAATAAGATAGAAACACCGTATTTTGTTGGGAAGACTGTCGCTGCACTTCTTTCAGGTAAGAGAGACAAACTATTATTTTACAGCAACTACATTAGATTGCAATGCATTTTGCTAAATTAAGATATTGTTACAGAGCCGCAGTGGAAAGTGATGTCGAGGACAGGCAAGATAATTCTGACTTGTGATATCGCTCGTTCGTATGGATTAAAGAATGAAAAAGGTGAAAATATTGAGACTTACATAGGCTTTTAAAACTCATCTTGAACAGATAAAACTTGTAAAATTACTACTTTACTTCCTTGTGTTACACAGGTGTGGTGCCAGACAGCATGTTGCAACTCAACTCCATATTGAGGAGAACTGCATATGCTCGTGTAGCAAACTACATCCCAGATTTCATCAGAATACCATTTTGGGTCGTCAGAATGGCACACTCATATGGGGGTTGCTGAAAGTATAATATCTGCACTATATTGCTTCCATTAACTTCATTATTATAACATGGTAGAAATAGTAAATAATATATACTGTAATGCAACAAGAAAAATAAACTAAACTACTAATTCTATCACTGCTCTAATTCAGTTTAGGAGAAAATACAGTTATATGAAATCTGACTATTTCTGAACCGCCACAAAAACTTCCCAGTATAAATAAAACTTCACAGTATATTATTGAGAAAAACATTCACAATCTAAATAGTCATCATCTTCTGAGTAAATTAAAAGCAGGAAGTATTTTAAGATACAATTTGTGTGAAATTATTTCTTGAATGCTGAACAGCGCGAGAAATAAAAAGCAGCCCCATAATCCCCAGTTAGTAGATTCATTCAATCGGGTTGGAACGGGACCAACAAAATCCTCTTCTTCGGTGCCGGGGTATTCCGAATCACTTTCTCCTTGAGCTTCAAAATCCAGTGCCTGTTGTTCCGGGACAGACAAATTTGTGTTTTTTGAAACAAAGTCGATCAACAGTGGAAGCGTACCGTTAGATGCGGAGTATCTCGCAAATATATGGGCACCTTCGAAAATTAGAATCGCTGGAACAGCTACGGTACCGTATCTAAAACAATTTTAAAACAGTTGGAAGCAGATTATTAATTTTTTTGAATTGCAAAATATAAATCAACAAACCTCGTCATGAAACTGTTAGTTTGCCAGACGACATTGACAGCGAATGTGTCCAAGTTACCGAAAATTCGACCGAGTGCGTTGTAATTGGGTGACAGTTTCATTGAGAACGGACACCAAGTGGCGTAGAACAGCACGACGGTACAAGCATTATCGGATTGTTTTGATAACGCGTCAGCGAATGTTTTCATGTTTAAAATTTCAACTTTGTCTGTTGCTTCCCGAGAAATATTTCGATTGTGAGAGCAGCGTATGCGTGTACCTGATCCGATATTGACATGGCAAACTTTCTGCGTGCTGCTCGTAAAGCAAAACAAATTCCTGGCATATAGCTTATAGGAACACGTGTCACTTGACGATACTTCTATGTAATCGCAACCGAATGTTTTTTGCCTATTCCTTATCCCTTCAGAACTTACAGCATATGAATCCTATTAAACACACTAGAATAAGATCCCTTAACAATTGAACTTGCATGATGTCATAACAAAGCACACTCACGTATTCCTTCAATTCATCTGCAATGGTGGAACCATTATGTCTTATCTTTTTGAGAGCTTCCTTTTTATCTGTGGCTGAAGCTTGAAACAAACGAAAATTCACAATAAATATCAATTTCAACTTCCTAACTTAGAACAGGACAAGACTAAATAACAAGAATAGCAGGAATACCAAACTTACCATAACATTCATATAACTGGAATGCGCAGATGACAAATAGGAATTTTACGAGAACCTTCATTTGGAAACTGAACCAACCAATCAACGGGAAGCAGTATCGTACAAAATTAAAAATAAGCTCAGTATAGTATACTCTACACTAGTCTACACTGTTAACATGTCAAACTTGCAGAATTACTGTAATTCTCGATATGCGGGGCTTTTTTGAAATTAACCTCCTTCTCTAGGAATATTGTACGCTACTTTCTAACTTGAAAAATATATTGTTGGTTTTCTAGAATAAATTTGAAAGTTAAGCATGAGGATTGTACCTAAACTCGAGGTTTATTTATGATGAATGGCGCGCAATTTTAATATCTTCTTTGTTTTTGTACGTTGTCTGCTTGAATATAGAAGATCAATATGAATGGATGATTGCTGTCGTTTCAGAATTACATATTATTAACCAATTTTTCTGGCAGGTGGGCAGTGGTTTGTTATTGGATGGAATATATTTGCCGGTATTTCCGTGGGCGTTGGATATTTGTTTATTTTGTGTAGATTTTCGATAGTAACAGTCTGCACTAATTTATAGGAATTAAGAAATTGCAGTTAATACAGCTGAGTGAGTTCTTTCGCCGTTCTGCAAGACAGACCTTCAAAGGCATTGTGGTGCATTGTCCGAGGCATTACCAAATACATATTCTCATTGTGGCGCGATATGGCTGTAGATAAAGAAACCGTGACTGACCAAGACAAGAAAAGTCTCCGGAGACGTCGTTTACATCATAATGGTAAGCAGTGTTTCTATGATAGCTTTCTAACTTTTCTTGTTGTGGACAATTGTATTGCATTTGTGAGGTAACAAAGTGCCTATTTGAGGACTCGTTAAGTAGTGTGGGGCCCCTCCGTTTAATTTAGGGTAGCTAAGGTTTGTGAGGGTAAGGGTTAGCTAATCCTATTATATCACATTAGCCACTATCTTAAATTAAGTCTCTTAACACAACCCCAATTTAAAACGGTCGTGGGTAGTCACTGATATAGTTAATGTGTTGTACAGATATTATCTCAAAAGGATTTTTTTTCTGTATTTCGGCTTTTTTCTTATATTTATTTTTACCATAGGTATGTATTGATATAATATTGTAATCCTGTTTGTGTGATGTTCACTTCTAGTTTGCACCGAGCTGCAGTGTAATCCTCCTAATACTAATTAAAAAATGTAATCCAACTGTATGCAGCCATGTGCAGAAGATCTGTTGCCATATCAACACGTATAAAGTGCCTGACATTCGCGTGATTATAAATAATTTATTGAGCCCTGTCCACGTGAAACGGTTTATTCTTCAAACGCTCCCATACGCAATATGCCACTCGCTGAAAGTGTGTATGCCATCAGTGATATCGGTAAGAGTCTGCTAACTGCTTGACGATTAGAGTTTTACTCATTTTCTGTAAACTTGAGAAAAGGGCTTAGTTGTTATTTCATGAGCATATGAATTTTGCCTGCTGACAAATTATACCCAAGAATAGTATTGACAAGTCTTTTTTGTATGCATTCTTTTAGATGAGAATGATAGCGTGGACGAACCAATATACTTCGATAGGAATAAAGACATGCCGTACTACAGCGACCTTCGACCTGGAAACGCCTTCGCTCCCAGTATCTTCCTTGTTCGATGGCTGCACTACACCTCTGAATATCTGGCCTATGTTTGGTGGCAAAGTTTGGACAATTTGATCGCGATATTCATTCCGACTTCGGAGTTTGAGGTTGTCCAGTCCGTTGTTAGAAGCGCTGTAGATAAATTTATCAAGATTTTAAAAGTAAGTTGCTAAATATAGAATATTTTGAATGCTATGTTTTTCAATTATCAAATGCTGAGATATTATCGATATGTATTTCCTTTCTTGCAGACGTTTTTCTTTTTATTACTGCTGTTACTTTTTACTCCTTTCGCAATTCTCGCCTTCTTTATATGGCTACCACTGCAACCACTGCGACCAAGATCATTTTCCTATCACTGTGGCAGCGAAGAAAGAAATGAGAGGCAGCATTTGTTGTTACCCGAAGGCAATGCTTACCGTAACATTGTAAACTCGTCCAACGTGCCAGAGACGATTGGAATCGAACTACAGGTCACAAAGAAAACAAAAACTTATGTCTTGGTGACAGGAAACGTCTGTCTGATGCCTGAATTTTTATCTCGTTTGAACAACATCAGTAACAATGTGAAAAGGGCAGAAAAAATATCCTATCTCGTTTGCGGTCATGGTGCGTCGGCCACCGATAAATGTCATGCTTATGAGTATCAGACTCGAAGAATAATCAAACCCCTTGTAGATACAGAACTGTTGATGAAAACAACTAGTGAAACATCTGTGGGAACCAGCAATGGCAGTAGATTTGACGGAGAGAGTGTACCAGATGATGAGGGTGAATATTTATAAGATTTTATCATAGCTAACGTATTTGTTTGATCATTAAACGCCCAAGATAATATGATGCCAGAAAAGTGAGTTACAAAATTATTATGAGAAGCAGCTCACATACTTATTCGACAAAACAAACAATCTAGCAGGGTGAGGTGCCATTATAACTGCCGCAGATGCAGCCGAAAAACGGGGAAAATCGAGCAAGCAAAAGAATTAATGAATGAATGAATGGGAGAGGAAAGTTCTGCAAAACAACGCATGGGTCACACAAGTGTTGTGCTTCAATATACTACTACTATTTAATAATATAAGACACCCTCTGTTATTGGACGCATGGGTTAAAAAATAAATAAGAAGCGTCTCATATTCAAAGAATTATTACTGCTGGGTTTATTTTATTCCTATATTGATTTGCTTTCAGTGATATCCCTGGACTCCAGTTATGATTCTAAGAGTATTTCTTCTCTGAGCATCACAAGTAAAGAAAGAGCAGTCGCTAGCACATTTCCGAAGTCTATTGATTTTCTTTGTTTGCAAGAGGTGTTTGATACGAGAGCTGCGAACGTTTTACTCAAAGGAATTCGTTCCAAGTACGCCTTCCATTACCTCTATTTTTCATCTCTTAATTTTCTATATACCAGTTTTAGTTGACGAAGATACAAAAAGTAGATCGTAGAAGTCTATTATGGATATATCATACTATACAATTTGCTGTGTATCAACGATCAATAATGCATGTCTGATGTCTTGACAAGTTTTTATTCTGTGCGATTTCTAGATATCCATACATAATATACGACGTTTCTTGGCCAATCCATGACAGAAGGATAACACCAATCAACAGCGGATTATGTATCGCGAGCAAATATCCATTTCTCGAAGTTAAGTTCAATGCGTTCCCTGACGGATTCAGAGAAGATCAGTTTGCATGCAAAGGACTATTGATGACAAAAGTGCGTATACGCATATAAATATGTGGTATGAGTTTTTATGAAGGATCCCTATATCTTGTGATAGGTGCATCTGGGCCACTGCGATGGTAATGTGATGAAAGTTGGCTATGTTGCTACCACACATTTGCAAGCAATCACGCATGAAAATGCATCCAAAGTTCGATGCAAGCAATTAAATTTACTTCAAAGATGGTTGGAAGAATTCAAGCAAGGGTGAGTACCCTTCTCAACTTATCGCTTCAAACACTCTCTTGAAAAATATATCTCGAAAAATTACCTGTGTCTTTAGAACACAGCGCGACAGGGAAACTGTCATATTCGACATCATTTGCGGTGATTTTAATTTCGATAACGATTCCCACTTCGAAGAGAACGAAAGAAGGTGTGAATTTCGACAAATGTACCAGTGAGTAAAAGGAGAAGCTGTTATTGTTTCTATAAAACTTCATCAAACGTGATCTTTAATTGATCTAATCAGTGATCCATGTATCAACGACGCAACAGGACTCCAGCACAGTTGGGTGGTAGGCACAGAACTTCTAGCGAACCGTATGCACCAAAAGGAAGTCGATACGCCCAGGGGTTTGCAAAGGTCTGTGCTATCACTGTGTTATTTATTTCAAGTGTCAAAAACTTGATAAAAAATGCTAATTTTTAGAATGCTCGTATCCGAATTGGAGCGTCCTCGGTACGTGGCATCTACTGCCCCTGGCAATCGTAATTTGGCCCAAACCATGGACGGTAGACGCAGGATTGACTACATATTGCAGAAACCGTGCATTGGGAAAAAAATGGTAATCAATATATTTTGAGGATTTAACACTGCCGTTGCAGCAAATTGATTCTTTATAAAAATTCATCTGTGCAGGTGATCAAGGACTACAAGTTTATAACTGGGTTCGCTACTTTGACCGATCATATTCCTATAAGCATGATGTTTAGCATCGAAGAACAATAAGGTACGGTATAAAATATGATAATGTTTTTACAGCTAAGGCATCATTACACCACAACGACTATCTTGAACCAAATTATTCTTTGTTCGTAGGTATACATGTGATTTTAATGGCGTTCGGAAATTTTAAACCACTGTTTACCATCATCGTTAAAACGTTTTGCCTGGGTACCATTAAATTGAAATATTAGACAGATTTTTATCTGATATCGTTCTGACATTGACAGATGGCATATCTGATTATGTGCTCGGTGCAAAACCAGAGTAGTGTTGTCATTCAGCAAAATACGGCGGTTTCCAGCAGATAATATTGATTTGTAGACGAACAAGTTAGGTAAAATGAGGTATGAAAACAAAGTGACGAGGTTTATTGAACTCGATAAAAACGTACACGACGTAGTATAGTACTATATAACATACCGTATACATGCTACAGTATGGTTGTGGAATCAGGGATCATGTAAAATCCTTGTTTGGTCGGATATTTCATGTAAATCGTAAAATTTTAGTGTCAGGTTGAAAGCAAATTGAAATTTCAGACATATTTATATCTGATTGACATTCTGACATTGACAAACAATCTGAATATGTTGATGGTTCGAAACCAGTGCAGAGTATAGTGGAGCCAGTTTAGTAAGATAAGACAGCAGGTTTACAATGGCCTACTATCTTGTAAATTAGTCGCGATGTTAAGGGCTTCAGATCACTTGAAAACTGCATGTTAAATCCTGATTCTATATTTCTAATTCCTGCATACTGTAGTAGGAGTACGAAAAGTGCATAGAGCGTTTATTTCGGCGATTATATCGTGGTGTGCATTAGCGCAGTTGGATTAACAAGACTAAATTGTTCTGTACACGTATAACCTAAAACTGAAGGCATTGTATATTTGAAGAGAAGACCATAGTGACTCTTGGTTGATACAGAATTTTACTTATTCTGCAAAGTTTGGATTGTCGTATTCCTCATGTTTGTCCATTTTATCATTTTTCGGATCAGCTGGAACTATATCGTTGGTTGGCACGACGTCATTCTCGTCTGCAGGTGGGTTGTACGTTCTCCATGCAAGGATGATAAAAATTATGCTTATTCCCTGAAATAGTTATACCTTATATATATTGTACTTTAGATATAATGTGCGGCTAAGATATCTCTGTTGGCAAATACCCTAATAATTGGAAAGTTTACCTTCACTGTTAAAGTAAGCGTGGATAAATAGGAAGACATCTTATTGTTGTCGTAAACTTTGCATGCGCCGCATTCTCCGCACTCCATCCCCCACACCGTACAAGACAGATCCAAGACTTTTCCGTATATTAGCGGAAGCGGTATGCTTCCGAGCATTCGTAATATGATCCACTAGGAAATAAATTATACATTTTACAGCCAATTAATTTGCACGTTTGGCGCTTGGTATTTCATTCTATTGTTTGAAATACCTGAATTCCTAATGAAAATGATCTGTGAGCGAAGGGCACACAGCGTAACGATATCTGAAAGAGATAATGATGAACTTACTTGTACATTACTTGTTGACTGTGAAATTTCCTAAGACTGATAAAAGAAGCTTCATAACCCATAGTTATCCAATTCCGCTGATATAATCATACCTGAAGCGATGGTAGACCGGTGAAAAACAAGAGAAAGATTCCGACGCCGATAATCACCAAGAATAAATATAACAGCGGACAATCTTCGGTAGAACATTTTTTTTGTGTAGCCGTAGCTGCGTCTAAAGCGATAACTCCGGAGTCGGCAATACGCTGGCAGTTCGTAATCTAAAGGATAGAAATACTGTATGATATGTTTGCCCAATTGGAATACGTATACAAAGGTTGAACAACGTTGATACGGCATCCTTAGTTCCAGGGCCGGGTCGGAATATACGTTTTGCTGAATAACGGGGGCTTTCATATATGAACCTCGATTACACTTACCAATGTATAAAATATCAAACTGAGGTCCGAATTAAACGGTGAAGGATAAACAATGTTCAACCTGCGTTTTAATACTGAACATATACTGATATACTTACAGCGTTGGAGCTCACGAGCTCACATTGGGCGTCGCAGTAAGACAGATACGTTAGATTATCTTTCCCGCAAATAGGTTGATATATGGGTACACTACATCCACAGGATGATTCGATGCTGCAACTCAAACCACTTTCTCCATGGTATGGCGAGGTTACTCCGGCAATTTCTGCGTATTTATTGATTTTGAATTCTTATATAACAAAATTCCTCAAAACAATTGAATATGTAAGGAGTTTCCTTTGCCTGTAATAGTGGGAAAAATCCTCGCTCAAAGTTTCATGCCCATGTCAAATGGCCCACTTAGCCTCGTAATCAGGCCTGGCATGCGATTGCAAGTATTATATAATTTTTAAAGAACAAACTTATGATTCTCTACCCCTATAATCTTTTATTTAGTCCAGGTATTTGGTTTCTGTGACATTGAACATTAATGGTGATAACCGGTATTTGCTTTATCTACGTTTGAATTCAACAGTAATTACTGTAGCTTATTTCAAAATATTTTTCGTGGTAATTTCTATTACCTATATTTTCACATTTGTAAAGGAACATGAAAAGAACCCCAAACGACATGATAGAAGTCACGGTAACCATTCTCAGCATCGTGGTTACTGTCATCTTGAATTTACTCACGACCAAACCTCCAGTGACTTGTCCCAAACTTGCGCAAACGATCGCCAGCACGCCTAGGGACGAATGTCATCGGAATAGTTATTTCGACCTAATTATTCACTGCGTTATAAGTGATTCGTATGAAAGTATTTACCGAAATAAAACGCAGCGTCCGATGCTGACACTGAGAACATAGCTTCTATGTACTTCGGACCGAACGTGGCGAGACCTGACAGTAGACCACCGTCCATAGCACCCGCAACAGATAAAAACATGAGTGTCGGATTCTTAATGGTCATTAACAAACACCGCGGAATGTCTCGTAAACTGCGAAATGAAACGAAAATTGGTTTCTATCTTCAATTAATTGAACTGAATGTTAAATTTAATGTAAAAAGAACTAACAACTAGTCGATGGCAATCAAATTTGATTAAAAATTCGTTGTAAAAGTTTCGAACCTTTTTCCAAAATTTTCATCCCCCTGGACTTTAGCTGCGGCCTTGTTCTGATGCATTTCCTTTTCCCGATCTACACGAACCTTATCCGTTCCCGGTAGTTGCTGTGGATAAAGCAGTATTGGCAGAGAGACGAACATTGTTGTGATTCCTGCAATTAGGAAGCCAAGCCACCACGCACCGACCCATGCAAAACTCTCTTCGTTAACTCCAGGACTGCGTAACATAAATAAAGTTGTATTCCAAGTGTTATGATTACAAACTGCTTAGTAGTGCCGTGCTTACTTTTCGTTCAGATTCGTAAATAGTTGAAGGAATGCACCACCAATTAAGAAACCTAGACCGGGGCCTAGCAAGGAAAATCCGTAGAAAACACCTGGCAACAATAGCAAACAATCTTGGGTCATTAATTAGTTTAGTTTAGGATATACGTATAACAAAGCAACAGCGATTTTAATTTATTAAGAGTTGTTTAACTGGATTTAAGTACATAAAAGAATATTCGATTGGATTACAAGTAAGCAAAAACGAAAAAAAATAGTCCAGTCCCATTAACATTGGTTTTATCAACCTAGAAATATAGAGACATCAGACGATATGTGTTGAATGGTATTCAGTAGTAGTAAATACCTTGATACATGGCAGAGTTATCTTTCTTCACGTTCTCATCCAGGTATGTAATAGCCAAAGTGTATAATGGTGCTGCTCCAACTCCGTGTAGGATTTGGCTCATTATAAAGAAGCCCCTGAAGTTGTCACATCATTATTTTTACAAGAAAGAAATGTACAGTACTGTAGTAATTCTGTGTTTAACTCTACTGGACCTGTACGATCGTATCCCTTCTGTGCAATTCATTGTGCGGTTCCCAATGCAGTCGAGCTCTCCAATCGATATTGAATACGTTGGTGCGAAATAGTGCGGCATGGAAAATACAATCGTCCCAATTCCCATGATCATGATCCCCCATCCTATCCACAGTGGTTTGTTTCCGTGACCACCTACGTATGTTACCAGGGGTATACAAATACAAGTTGCGATGTCGTACATGCTGGCGACTAGTCCGGTTTCTGAACTTCTCAATTGAAATCTGTTGAAATTAGAATAAAATTTATAATAGTATACTTCAATCCGCGTCAGGAAATAACCAGTTTTACCTCCTCTCAATTGTGCTTATCACCACGTTTATCAATCCGTTTACAACGAATCCTTGTAGGAATGAAGCGAAACTGAGAAACATCAGTGCACCTTTAGCATTATTGCAAAAGCTAAAACAGATGATGGGGTGTCTAAAAAATTAGATTACGCATTAGAGAAACAGATTGTGAACGATATAACAAATTAGAACTTCCGCTACAGCGGGTGTTCATTGTAATTGGTGGATTAATATATGCGAGATGGCAAGTGACCGTTTTGATAATGCTGCCGCACTAGAGCCAGGCAGTATGCGAGAGAACACACCAAGATAAGCATGTGCTAAACGTGGTCAATTCTCTTCCAATTTTTTTCTGGTCAAAAAAGCAAATTATTAGGTGTTTTCTAGTTTGAGTTTGAAGTAGCATTGTGAGGAGAATTGAGAGCAGAGGTATCCAACTCCTTTAATCCGGCATGGTTTCCAGCAAGTATTTTTTTACATCTTTTAAACTTGCCGCGGCCGTGTGATTAGTGATTCATCCGTGGTCACAGACGACACCGCGATCGTCCCGCGCGCTGTGTTTGTGAAAAAGACAATAGTGGTTGGGATCAGACGGGTTTTCCCTGTTCGGCACTAGCTACATTTCTATTTATTAATTGTTTCATATCATCAGTAGAGGTTTCTAAAACCTTTGTTAATCGTGTAAATCGGATAATCCGGCATGGTCCTTGAAACGAGGAGATCGGACAACCGATAATTCGAACTGTACTTAAAATCTAGTAATTCTCTTTGATACTTTGAATACTTAATTATCTTCCGAAACGCAAACTCGTAGCAAGCGTACATCCTATTACGTACGTATGCGTAAGAGCCATATGAGTTAAACTTGTATGCATGTAGATTTGAATGCCACTACTATACACTTGCTTGATTATGAATCATCGATATTTCAATTTGAGTTAGATGTTAATTCAGAATGCTTTATCAGACATATACCTATCAGATATTCTGTTCCATTCCCTACCTTTTGGACCTGCATTTGCCACATCCAATTTCCACTCCACATTTTTCATACTCCCTATCCTCTTCGGAGTCCGTTTCGTTGTTGCTGACACTCTGACGCGTTGACATCTTGCCCTTTGAACCAACGTTTGCTCTTGTACGTAATTGATTGATGTCTGACTTTCTAAGCTATCATAGAGTTAGAGTCAAATTCTTTTGTTATAGAAAAGCACTAAAAACAGTAGGCATACACTTTTATTCTTTACTATCGGTGCGTCGAGGCCAAATAAGGCCTATTCACTAGGTCATTCTGCGAGGGTTGCTCTATGAAAACATATGCATTGTCTTTTTCTTACCATGTGGTCGGGCATTGCGGAATAATAACAAGTAAATTTTTAAAAGAAAACAACGCACAGAGTAGTATTTTATTTGGTAAATAAACCTCGGCAAATCAAACACACTTAACAGAATAACAGTCCCTTAATTTTTATAGAGTAAACTTTACCGCCTCTGGCAAATTGTTACATTCATATTAAATAGTACTGTACTGCGTTCCCTCAACCCAACTTCAGTTGCTTGCGATAGCGCAAAACTAGAAGGCTCTTTCAGCACTTATATAGATAGATTGTATAGATAGAACAGTTTGAATATATGAATCCAGCTTGATAGGTTTAATAGAGATAAATAAGCGTTGTATCTGCTACAGCGAATGCTCAGTAATTCGTCATCCGGAAACATTGTTTTACACGGAAATTACGAGTACCTCTCTTCTATAGAAAAGCACAGACTGGTTGTTATTCAAACTACCTACCCCTAACCCAAGCTAGATAGAAAAGAATTCATTGCTACTGAATATATATAATCTACTTGAAGTAATTCAAACAGTTCGTATATGTTACGAACAGCATTTTGACGAATAAAAACGAGTACATGAGTAGTAGCGGCGTCAGTAAACGAAAAAAGGAACTGAACGGCTGTATTAAAACCTGCAATTAAAACAAACCTTTTAGTTTTCAACGTAAACCAGTCAATTTTAACAAATCTCGTGCTACCATGCTATATTGTATCGAATATAACTTTCAATGCCAACCTGAATTTTAGCTGTGTCTTTGTCAATTAAAATCTCAAACGTTTTGTGGTTCAGTATATGCGATGTTAAATGCTAAACGTGCCGTACAACCTCACGGTTCATTTTTACTTTTTGATCAATATACTGGCCAACATTTTTTTTGTCAGAACTTGCATACTATAATAATAGCGCATATAGTTGTCCGAGGTCTATGATCTCATGTACCTACATAGTCCTATAGTCAATATACGGCAATTCCTCGGGTCGCTGCGTAAATGAAAATTAAAACATTGCAACTGAAAAACAGATATTTCTGCTGACGCTCCAGTGTTGTCTGTTTTCCTTAGGTAACCTAGTGCTATTCTATCCGACTATTGTTCTTATTTACGTACCGTAACACCTGCACGACTATCGTTTTCCTGGCCTTTCCACTTTCTCAGTTGTTTAGCTGTCCATCTGTCTAATATGGTATCGACTAGGTGTCACTAGAGATACAAATCACGCTAATCTGAAAAGTCCTGTTACTTTTGTCGACCTGAAGGACAAAGTAGCTGTTCAAATGAGGTTACTATTTTCTTTATAGTGCATATGAATGCTGTTAATAATACTGCGGGCGTTTGCTTGTAGGTTTGTTATCTAATGCGTGTTTCACGGATGCACCGTTGTATAGCAGGATGTTTTTATTCGTGAAGCATAATATTATCGTGAATCATCATGAGACTGCATACTAGCTTACTATATAACCATGCAATCTGGAACATGAAACGCGTGTAAGACGAATTCTGAAGTTCTAAGTTCTGTCCAATATACAGCCTAATAGTTGAAAGGCAGTGATCCTATCATGCAGCCACTTGTCATGTCAAAGTTCAAAATTGATACATTTTATAAGGTGTCTTTTATTCCAGTATATAGTTATATAGGTAAATGCATTCGCCTGATATCTCCTAGTGCCGGCGTTGGCTGATAAGCAGTGATTGGCCTGAGTCTATTACTTAAGTTTGTAAGTTTGTGACGTAATTGTTGAATTGTGAACACTCGTTACCTCGACATACATTCGACGTCGAAGTAACGAGATTTTATGGTATACGGTATAGCTATTTATATGCAATATAGGTTTGTGGAATTTCATTGCATACCGGTATGTCGTATTATGTTAATTGTGAACCAAGTTTCGATGCGTTTTTGGCCCTTTTAATTTGGCTTTGATACAACGAAAGGCTAAAACGAACCGCAAATTATGTTGGCATGGGACATGCCGAGTTTACGATGATACTATATTCGACAGGTAAATACAATGCACTGGCATGTCTTTCATTTGCTTATGCTACTTATACATAATCAAATGATACATTAATCAAATTCTGTTGCCCAGCTCGGCAGTGAGTCATTTCTTAGATGGACTCAATAATTGATAAATCGTTCAAATAGCTCGGGTTGAAATGAGATAAATAACAGACTAATATCATCGCGCGTCAGTGACAACTTTATTACACCTAGTCCGTGCAGTTGTCTGCTTCAAGTCAAACTAATTCTCTTTAATGCGTAGTCGCTTAGATTCTGCGAATGGTAATCATGCAGACATATACGATGGCACGTCGGGACTATCATAAAGGAAATACCCATTACTTGGGGTTGAAGGTGCGCCATTGATTCTCCCTATCTATGTACGTGTCATTTCTGTATTGAAAGTTTTTGTGGACCATGTGCATGTTGTATTGGTAAACGGACTTATCATCAACGAATTGCCCTTTCTAATGGTAATAGAAAATCTCTACTGGAAAAGGTGAGAGGACGTTCTGTTATTAAGGAGAATGGAGAAGAATGCGATTGAGAAGAAAGGGAAACCGAAAATAATTATATAGTGTTACATGACACATTTTAGCAATTGGCTCAATTGGTTTGCTCAGTCGACGGGTAGGTTAGTATTAGATAGTTGAAGATCTCATGTCGGAGGGTCGAGGTTTATACGCTTTTTTTTGGGAAGTTACTCTGTTGTGATAGCCGTTTTATATTTGACTATTCATGTAACGATTAGGCAGAATTTATTCACTAATCCTGCGTCACTGATTGAACTCGTGACCCGGTAGATAGTAAACTGTGACTTGTCAAATTCTATTATGTTTATTGATATCAATTGGATACGTCCGGCGGTTGCGTGATATATAACTGTGCTGTTTTGATTTCCTTTGTGACACGGCACTTGTGTAGCTGGTACAATGAGCACAAGAACATTGATACACTCGAGTTATATTTCATAACTTCGGTATGATATACTGGAATCGTATGGTGTTAGTCTGAGAAGATTGGTGATGGGAAAGACGGGAAATAGCAGAATTCTATAGCGAGATCGTTATTTGTGAAGTAATCAGATGTACGTGTTCCGTATAGTGAGTTATGAAAACTACCTCCAGCTGCACTTTCGAATTCGGGCCTCAATGCTGGTAGTTGTCAGGTTGTGATTTGCTAATTATTATTAATCGGGAGTTTCAAATTATCTTCTGCTTTATTATCAGTGTCGTTTGTCAGGTTCTGTTAATAGCTTTCTTCAACTAATCGGATAAGTGATGACTTCTTGTTAATCTAAATCATCCAGAGAAACCAAAAGTAAACTGCCGAAACCAATACAATGTAAAAAAATTGCAATCTATCTTCATTTCAGATACGTTGTTTGAAAAGTTGGCGTAATTGTTAGGTTGCTTACATTCCAAAAAGGTTATTTCATCTGTTTGAAAAGGTATCCTGATTAACGCACAGATTTTTCATCGCGTTTGAAGAGCAAAATGTTAGATATTGCGGACCCACCAAAGATACGGATGTGTGACAACGATGCAGATGATGAAAAGAACGAAGTAAGAGAATATGAGCAGTGTGGGTGCGAATTTGGATGCGGCCAACACAGAACAAAAAGGTAAAGAGTAAAAAATTTCGTACTTTAAGTATTAACAGAATTGCCAGATAAAATAAAAATTAGATTTGCAGTTCCGAATAGAACCAAAAAATAATCGCAACCGGGAGCGCGTGTAAAGGTGACATTCAAAAGACCATATGCACTATAACGTACACGAAAACGCCAACAAATATCAGTAGGCGTCAAATCTAAGGGATTTTTTTTTCAAAGGCACCGATTTGTAAAGCGTAACTATTAGCATTGGTTAATCTGTTACGACAGAACGGAAAACAGAAAACCGATTATAATATATTGTTCCGTCATAGTTTTCTCGCATTAGATATTTTGTATGGAATAAATCGAAATTCATCCATTTCCAATTTCCATATAATTGTGGTTTAGGTCATAACGAGATTGAAAGTTAATTTCAGAAAATTCTTGGATCAAAACTGCTTTCCTGTAAGCGAGAATGGTTCAGGTTTTCGGTCTGGATATACAAATTATCCCTTACGTTTTATCCAATAAAGGTTCGAAGATGCAATAGCAGCTATAAAGATAACTTCTGCAATAGCATACGAAAGTTTCGGTCGACATTCGATGCGATTTTATTACGAATTCATTTGGATTTTAGATATTGCCGGAATGACGTGACTTTGTATTTCAAGCTACCAGTAGCAACCGAAAAATAGCTGTGTCATTCAATAGAATTACCGTACGCGTTACTTGGTTCCATCTTGAGAATGGCCCGTAAACGGAATTTTTTCCGTGATAATTATTCCAAGTTAGGAGTGAACGATACGGATGCATTTATTCTCAAAAAAGAATTAATATGGGCTTTGGATAAGCTCTGCTCCCATGATGTTCGAGTAATTTTCTTTAAGCCTGTTTTGGTAAAAGATTATTGACGTCATGCTTTATGAATGGTTAGAGAGCGTAACGAAAAACATCCATTTGTTCGAAGTAACCCAAAACGCTGTGAATTATTCAAGAATTTGAGCATTATCCATGAATTCGAAGTCAATTTCCTGTCACTTTGTAAACTTTCACGCTGAAGGGCATACAAATCTAACTTTTCAATTTCGGACAAATTGCCAACTGGCTGAAATTTTGTGTTCTTATTATCTGTAATTTCCTTATCAAGCAACGTGATAAGGTGATGTAGCTTGATTTTTTGAAAATAATGACTCGTTTACGAGTAATTTATCGTCCTGCGCAGCATTCAACTGCTCATTATAGGAAGCGGTACCAAGTTGTATATGAATGCTACAAAATAACTAGCTGTGGTTCGGATAGGGCTCCTAATTCTTAACGATGCGTAAATTCATCCGCGCAAAAAAATTTACGCTTACGTATCGAATAACTTTCAGTAAATTGTGCACAACCATCTCATTGTTTTTGGAGCGGAAAATGAGGATGCAGAAACTAAGGTTATCAGCTGATGGGAAGAATGAGTAGAATGTCACTGAACCAAAGTTAAACAAACTGCTTTGGTTCCGTGTTAACTTTGATTTTTTTAACGAAACTGATTATTTTTTACGTTTATAAACTTCCGATAAAAAGGATTGAGGATTGAAACCGCAATTAGACAATGAATAAATTGCAAATTACTAACTCGAACCTCCAATCTTGTAGGGCGCTGTTAAGTTCAGGAAGTTCACCGTTTCGGTCTCCTATAGATCAGAAGACAAGAACGAAATATTCTAAATTTATCACTGTGCGTGTACCAATTGACATTGGTCGAATGGAAAGTGAAAATAATGATTGACTTAGTAGGAAGCCATCCGAGGCATATCATGAGATGGTGTCTAAAACTTTAAAATGAAGTCACATTTATCTGCGCAGCTGACACGCAGTCTGACTCAATTCAACTAACTGTCATTTACGTCACTGTTTTCTGATTTTTAATATTATTTTAATTGTAGTGTAGGACATACCAATCGGTCGTTGAAAAATAACGTTTTCTATCGAACAGTTTTCGGAATATAACTTGGTATTTTTGCTAGACAAAGTACTTTTCACCTTATTTTCTCTGAACTGTATCGTTTCATCATGCAGGTGGACGTTGGGTTTTCTGAGATGTTTTGCGAACGCAAAGGGCGCCCTCTTTTTTCTTTGCTGCGCAGCATTTCTTCAGGGCTTGATTATTAACGGTCTCTACAACATATCGATAACCAGTTTGGAGAAAAGGTATGGCACATTTTGTCATTGCGATATATATTTGAATTATTCCCTGTAATAAAATGCATTCCATCTCTTGTTACTACCTAATAAATTGCATTACAGGTTCAGTCTTAGGAGTACCGAAACAGGTTTTATAGCGAGTTGCTATGACATTGGCGTTATCATTTGTCTCCCATTGGTCACTTACGTCGGTGGTCGAGGCCACAAACCGTTATGGCTCGGCTGGGGCGTGTTTATAATGGGCATTGGTTCTATTGTTTTTTCGCTACCTCATTTCCTAGCCCCCGTCTATGACGTATCTGCCTCGGAATCATTTTTCTGTCTGAACAGTACAAATTGTGGCGAGACAAGTGTTCGAATTTACAGGTAAGAATTTTGATTTATGGATTCGATTTCACATTTGTCGCTCAAAACACGAATTATGATTGATTGTCGGGTGTACATAGTAACTTCGCTCACGTGAAATGACTCGTCTAACAGTGCGTAATGTGTATGCTCTGTACGTAATTACTTAACGTCAGTATTGACCTGTTTTCTGCAGAGGCTTCTTCATTTTGGGGCAACTCCTGCATGGTATTGGTGCTTCTCCGCTTTATACGCTGGGTTTGACGTACATCGATGAAAACGTAAAGCAGGCGCATTCCTCCATGTATCACGGTAAATGCCGTAATGTTTTATTTATAAATAAAAGTTTGTCTGTTTGTTATTCATGTATGCCACGTTTGACCCGGAGTAGCTAAATTTTGCACATTACCTAATTGTATTGAGAAGAATGTTCCCCGTTGGAGAAGTGGGGTTGGAAGTATGGTGTCTTCGAATAGTTTAAGGAGACTGCTGAATTACAACAGGTTCTACACCTCCAAACTTTGGCAATAAAAATTTTCATTACAAAGTGTAAGGTTTTTTTGCAGGGGTTGTTTTTCTGGATAAGGGGGCGGAATAGGAGAACGTTTTTCGAGAACATTTTCAAACTATACTACTCAAACACTTGGAAACGAATTCTTTATTCCTCTTGCCTCTAAATAGTTTGCAACAACACTCGAGATCAATGTCTATTGAATGACAGTTCTAAATTGATATATACCTCTAGACATATTTCGAATAACCTTTTGTTTTTGTTTGAACAAATCCCAAAAAATTTAATGATAGTAGAAACGTTCGCAAACGAGGGCGGACTATCACGACTCGATTAATTTTCAATTATCGTTATATTTAAGGATTCTACTATTCAGCCTCACTGATTGGTCCAGGAGCTGGCTACTTAATCGGAGGAAAGTTATTGACCTATTTCACCACTCTCAAAAGGTCAGAAGGACATGGATTGTTGTTATTGTTGCCATATTTACATAGCACGCATAGGTTTTGTTTATGCAAATGCAATGTTTCATATTTTTTCAGTCAAAGTATTACAGAGGATAGTCCTTACTGGATTGGAGCGTGGTGGTTAGGATTTGTTATTAGCGGGTGCATCACCATTCTCATCTCTCTTCCGATACTGCTGTATCCACGACAGCTACCGGGCACTGACGATATGCGATTAGGACGTGAAAACGAAATGCATCAGAATACCGATGCCGTCAGAGTGAAGGGAGATGAAAAGTTTGGAACAAGGTTAAAGTTCATCATAATATTTTGATTTACATTTTAAATTAGGTGGTTCGATCTCTCCATGTTTTTACCACTGTTTTTTTTTTGTCCTCACAGTCTTCGCGATTTCCCTCGCTGCTTCCTCGTCATCGTTAAAAACCCAACCGTGATGACCATATCGATGGCGGGCGCTATCGATACAGGCATTCTGATCAGTCTTGCCACGTTTGGCCCAAAGTACATCGAATCTATGTTTGGGCTTTCTGCTTCAACCGCGGCGTTGTATTTTGGTTTGTTAATTTTTTTTTTTTTTCTTGGGCTACTTCGTTTACCTTTCCTTTCTTATTGGTTTACTATCTCATACGTTTAACAGGAATTCTAGCAATTGTCACGTCTGCCATAGCTCAGATATCAGGTGGTTTCATCGTGTCCAAGTTTAAGATGACAGTGCCAAGAATGATAGAAATGTGCATCCTGTGTTCGATAGCCGCCTTCTTCTGCCTTTTTATATTTCTAGTGAATTGCCCAAATCCTTGTGAGTTTTTTTACTTTCTATCAGTATTTCTAATCCTCCGAGTTGATAATGTGATGACAATTTATTATTTGGATGTACAGCAGTAATAACATCAATCCTCTTCTATCACTATAGCAATCGCCGGTGTTACGGTTCCTTATAACGGCGATGCTGTAGCAGAGTGCAGTAATTCTGGATGTGGTTGCAGTACCATGAACTATAATCCTGTTTGCGGATCCGACCAGAAAACCTATTTGTCTTTTTGCGATGCTGGTTGTGATCGCCTTTCATCGACTGTAAGTTGTGTTTACCTGTATTATAAGTATAGTCTCTTGTGAATCTAGCAGCCTTTCACCTGGTACTTGTAACAATATACGAGTGGCCTGGATTATATTGTAGTAATAAAGTATTAGTAATTAAATTTTGGTCACTAGAACGTGTGCTAGAACGGCTTTAAGTAAAATGTAATTCAAGTAATATTCTGGAATGCAAAACAAATTTTCCAACACATATTATATAAATTGATTTTTCTTGTCGTTTCAGCACTTTGAAAATTGCACCAGAGTTTTTCAAAGTGAAAATATATCGTCGTTGGCCAATGCCACTGCTCGAGTAGGAGTTTGTGAAACTGCTTGTTCCAATATTTCTTTGTACATGGGCTTTGCTGCACTCGCTGTGTTCTTCATTTTTCTTAAATCCCAGCCAGCTCTTCAGGTAATTTTATCTTTATATTAATCTATATGTATAACCGTTATTGGTTCTGCGGAAGTTTGATTTTGAATTTCGATTTCAGGCCTCACTGAGATGCGTGCCTTTCACACAAAGATCGTTCAGTATTGGTATACAGGTATGCAATTGTTTTGCTTAATTTAAGAACAGAAGGATATATTATGTAGAGTAGGGGAAGATTTAATCGGCACATATAGCCTGTCATTAGAGTATACCCTATAATGATAATGTGATAAAAATTGGTCAAAGTATTAGGCCACTCACCATTATTCTGTATATTATTATCTGGTAGGTCAATATAATTGCTTCGAAATTGTAGTACGCTAAGACACCTTCTAATCTTAAACCGTAAATAAAATACTATTGCAAATGGTTATACGTGACTTCCATCTCGTTCATCAAGTCTAATATTTGTGCCTATGCGACACTTACCTCGTGTGTAACCTCTATTCAGGGTATTTATTGGTACTGTGCTATTTTTGATGGTATGGTTTTTGATGTATCACATTTTGAATTCATATACAGCAGGTCCTCGAATAAAGGACAATTATAACGGCTATGAGAAAAATATGTGTAACAAAAAGGATACAAATATGACAATATACAGTATTAACATTAATTGTTCTCGATTAATGTCGTTTCGATTGAAGACGCACTTTCGAAGAACTCATCAACGGCATTAAGTGGGGAAGTGTTTCACAAAACAAGCGCTACATGTCAAATACATTAGGACATACAATATATATATGATCTATTGTCGTCTGCCAATATTCTGCCGGAATAACCGGCAGACTAGATGACATTTACCGTTTCCTAATTGTTAGATATACACACACTCAAGCGCAGGAGTATACACAGTAATTGCTTCCGACTATTAATGCACATAAGAAATGATCGATGGAATGTGATAGGGTAAAGTTATCACTGTATATTTTCGTTGGAATTGGAGTTTTCATATTCCTGTTTTTCTGCACTTTCAGTGGTTAGTCATTCGTGTGATGGGAAGCATACCTTTACCGATTATCTACGGTCAAATTCTCGATCTTTCTTGTTTGGTTTGGAGCGAGGAATGTGGAGAATGCGGTTCTTGCAAAGTATACGATAATACATCGATGTCCAAGTACTTGGCTATATTGGCCACTGTTGTTAAGGTTTGATATTCCACATTACCCTCGATCTATAACGCCTCTTCCACATTTCTAATAAATATACTCGTTGCATTCAGGGTGCGAGCATATTTTTACTGATCGCCGCCCGAAACTTTTACCACCCGCCTTCAAAACTCAACGGAACAGAAGGTACAAATAATGATATTGAGACAGAAGCGAGTGTTGTTACTGATCAAAATAGCAAGGATTCAAATGGCGTCGAACTCAAAGGAATGATTTATAAGAACGACTACGATAATCCGTCATTTATACAGTAATATTCCGTTTGTTATTGCTTATTTTTTTTTCTTCGAGTATTACAACCCGTCTGCTCCAGGAATACTTGAAGTTGCACTCTGCTATGATATGAAACGCCTCTATCCTTCAACCTTTTTATTTGAAGTCTTCAAAGTTGCTTTTTTATACTTGAGATCCTCACCGCATTTCTTTTTAATTTGTAAATTGTACCACAATCGGGAGTATTAATCTTCAATGTAACGTTGCTGAACAGTATTATTGATCAATCATTAAAACGATTTATTTTATTGCTTCGCGAAACTTATTGATATCATCAAAAACAATTGCTAGTAGGCAAGTAAGCTAGTAGGCAACTTATCTATTTTTTTAGAGATATTTATGACCGGCTTAGCTAACTGTGGCATGTATCGTTTGCGATTTTGAATGAGTTTTAGCCATTTACGAAGATTACATAGACTATTACTCATTTAACGACCATATTTCATTCCAACGACCTAGCAAATTGTTCAGTATGACGGATGTGCGAAAAATGGCAGTCGTTCGATTCACTTTCTGCTTATTTCATTAGGGGGTTAATTTAAATACTACTGTTTACTTTACTAGAATGAAAAATAAGCTTACGGTTCTATTTGTCAATAAATCGACGTAATTTAAATCTGTTTACAAATTCGACTCTGACTGCTACCTTCGGCTATCAGTGACATCGTCTTGACTATATTTTTGAAAGAAATGTAGAGGGAAATTGAAAGAGTTCAATTGAAAATCAAACAACGTTGTATATGAGAAAATTCAGAGTTAGATTGAGGGAGAGCGATCGACCGCTGATAAGTTCGTCACATTGTAGATATAGGCCGGCACTTAGCTTTTCAACTGTCAAATTTGTTTGTCATTAAGAGCTCTATTTGAGCTCATTATAATGACAATTTATATTCGATAAAAATTGATTCAACTGTCTAGTTAATGATACTGTTTTTTTGACTCGTTTTAAAGAAAGTATTGTTGTAGTGATGAATTGCATTAACTATTAGTACAAATAGCCTCAAAATGAACCCGAACGATTATTTTTCTTCTTTGAGGCAGTTGAAAGGTCAACTCAGGGTTCAACTGTTCACGCATATAATATTTGTCAGAGTATAATATACAAATGTTAACTGACAAATTAAGATTAAATAGATTTATCAGGTAACACCAGTGGTGTAGTGCTGCCGGAGCGTGCTGGAGCTCCGCTCCGCCACCTCTACAAGTGAATGATGGGTCGTTAGTAGTAAATACCAATTATACTAGGTAGGTAAATATTTATATAATTTAAAATGTAATGAATAAGAATCAGTGATTGTAAAAAGGAAAATTGTTAATCGTGAGAAATACATAAATACAGGACAGGAAAGAAAATTTTTTTCATGCCCAGCAGAGCTCCTATATAATTGCCATTACACCCCTGGGTAACACTGTTGGGTTTATGAGTACAAATTTATCCAATGATTCAACTGTATTGAATACAATTAAACTTGTCAGCACCTGACCTTACAAGAATCCAATAAGTTAGCATTTTGTTGAATGATGGGCAAATATTCTTTTATTAATATCGCAAATATAATGGCAGGTGAGGCTTGCGAGGAAACCAAGTGCACGGTAAAACTCAAAATTACAATGGGAAAGCAAATATAGACCTTGCTTGAATGCGGCTGTGAAGTTTTATATGCTGGTGAAGGTGATAATGTACAATGTATGAAAAAGCTTACCACAATATTCTCTAGAGTCTAGATAGTTGCAATTGCTTTGGAATGTAAATGAATCGTATACTAGTTTCTGAGCATTGCTTGTTATCTAAATTCTAAACGCTTCTACAATGAAACACACACAATAAAAGACGCATCAGTGCCCACGCTCACTGCTATTCTACAGCTCGCGTAGCAGGAGGTAAACTAACTACGTTACTTATGTCAACACAGAGTTGTCTGCTTCCAAGAACTTCTGATTTCCGAGGTAAAGCTAATTTTTCCGTATACAGAGGATCGTCTGTATAAAGAATAGAATGAATTGCGTGAATAACAAAGAACGAGGTAGTTTAACCAAATAATATGACCCTTTAACAGTTCATATAAATACAGGTCTCTTTCCACATGAAAAGTTCTGTAATCGAATAACGTCATTGTTTAAATCTGACGCCTTTGTCGGGCTAGAACAACTATCGATTGAAAATTTCAGGCTATGCTCATCAAACTTAGATTAGGTGACACAGTTTTCTATTGTAAGATTAGTAGATAGAATTTTACGAATGAGGAGTAAAGAGAAAACAACGTGAAAATAATCAGAAATGTTGTCGAATTTGACTAGTGGCTGATGTGCTACGCATCACTGTAGTTTATACAATATATAGCAAGAAAAGAAGACAGACAACGTCAGACAGGTGCCGTTACATACTACTTCGTGCTTGCAATTTCTAGTTATTCTGTCTACAACGATGGCACATCAAAACAGTTGAAGCGCAGCGAACGTTGGGTTTAGGTTGTAGGTTGGTTAGGTTGTATGACTTATATAATGTTGCACTGTGGTGTGTATAAACCCACAAGATTTATAGAAGAGATAATAATTCGAGATGCGTTTTCAGAAAGCGTATATTCTCATCTTGCCGTGTTGTTTGGACTTTGGACAGTGATATTTTAAGAACATAAGGCAAATGTCACTGTATATTCTGTGACTGTATTTTCTCCAGCGTACAATAGGATTTAAAAGTATGACTGATGAAAATAGTGCGGAAATAGTGCGGGCGGAAAAGAAGGAGTACCCAATTATCCAGGATCGAGATTACGAAAAATGTGGCTGTGAGATTGGTTGTGGGAGCTGTAGGACAAAGAGGTACGTACTGCGTAGCAATAAGATATATAAGATTTCTTAAGCGTAGTTCAAGCGGACCATGTAAGCCATATAGTACTGTAATTGCATTTCTTCGCAATCTTTCCGAAATGGATCGAACTGTGTAATTATTTACTTGCATAGCCGATTGATTATAAATGTCAGAATAGCGTAGCGAGTTAGAATGTTAGATGTCTTCAACAGCTACACTGAATGAACTGAAACGTTAATTCCTGTGTAGGCGAGGTTGACATTTGCATGAATTTAAGTATTATTCACGAACATGCAATAGCTCCTAAAAAAAGTGTTATCAGTTATTACATCTCGCCGTGGTTTGTATGGAAAGTAAACTAATTACAGCCTCAGGTGAAACAAAATTCCAATTACCTTCTCCGATCGGTTATCTGATTAATGCTGACCGGTTATTTCTATTACTAATACTGTATTTTATTCTATACTAGATGTACCATCGGCTTCCTCGGTTGTTTTGCAAACATCAAGTTTGCAGTCTTCTTGTTGGCGCTGGTGTCTTTTCTGGAAGGTTTAATCGTCAACGGTCTTTACAACGTATCAATTACCAACTTGGAAAGAAGGTAACCAACAACAAAAAACACGTAGATAAAACATTCAAATAGTATATATATATTCCAGGAGACGTCAGCAAAATATTCTTCCACTACCATAGAGTGCTATGTATAAATTACGTCTTTGATTCGAGATTGAAGGGATAATTTATCATGAATAACAATCGCAATCTCCTGTTGCATGCACACAAGGCATTATCTAGTTTAATAAATAGCCTGAATGCATATTTTGTATTGTTTCATGTAGATTTAATTTGCGCAGTGAGGAAACAGGCTTGATTGCAAGCTGTTTTGATATTGGCCTCGTTCTTTGTCTCCCAGTGGTTACTTACATCGGTGGTCGTGGCAACAAACCGCAATGGCTGGGATGGGGAGTGTTGATCATGGGCCTGGGCTCGATCGTATTTTCGTTACCTCATTTCATTGCTCCACGATACGTCTTTAATTCGGGAGAAAGTTGCACCACAAGCTCCGAATGTGTCGAAGATTTACGAGCATACAGGTGCCGTGATAACCTACTTATGTGCTTGATCTTTATTAATAACTTTTTGTTTTACTGCATAAGGATTTAAACATGTAATTTTCAGGGGTTTCTTCATTTTGGGTCAACTCCTTCATGGAATAGGTGCTTCTCCAATCCTAACGCTTGGTATTACCTACATCGACGAAAACGTTAAGCAGATTCATTCATCTGTGTATATCGGTATGATTTATCAGCTTCAGGTTAATAATATCATGTTCAAGTACACTAAATATGTCGTTAATATATTTTCTTAGGTGTGTTTTACGCAATTACCTTGGCTGGACCCGGCGTTGGATATATAGTTGGTGGATCGAATTTAAAAACATTTACAACATTGGAAACGTAAGTNGAAGAAGGCTATGTTCTCATTGAATTACTGAATTATTTTAATATAATTTTGTATATATATTTTTTTTACTCTAGCGTAAGCATCACGGAGAATAGTCCGTTATGGGTTGGTGCTTGGTGGTTAGGTTTCCTCATATTCGGCTGCATAACAATTTTAGTTTCCATTCCACTTCTGATGTATCCTCGCCAGTTGCCCGGCACTGATAAAGTTCGTGTGGATAGGGAAAACGAAATGCATCAAAGTAAAGACGCAATCCAGGTCAAGGGAGATGAAGATTTTGGGAAAAGGTCGAACGAAAGAATATTATACGTAATCTACATATTGAACTATTGGAGCCTAATTTCGCCATTCGTTTCTTCAACCAGGTTTCGAGACGCCCCACGCTGCTTTCTGATTATCGCCAAGAATCCTATTGTCATGCTTCTTTCCTTTTCGGCATCGTTAGAAACCGGTTTGATCATCTCTCTTGCAGTTTTCGGTCCGAAATATATCGAATCAATGTTCGCACTTTCGGCCTCGGATGCTGGTTTATACTTTGGTTAGCTATACTTTCTTTATGAAAAAAATTAACGCATTGCCTGTAGCTCTGTTATATCTAACAATATAAATTGAATGTGTAATTTTGGTACCTGCAGGCATATTGGCAATCGTAGCCTCCCTCCTCGCCCAATTGTTGGGTGGAATTATTGTGTGGAAGCTGAAGTTAACGGTTCCGAAGATGTTATTGATGAATGTCGTCTGCAGCTTTATTTCTTTCCTATGTCTCTTCGTTTTTTTAATAAAGTGCCAGGATCATCGTAAGTATTTATATTTCTCTTCAGAAACTGCACGATTTATACTATATAACACTTCCACGTTAACTTTATTCTAATTTTACTCTACCCAGCAATTGTAGGAGTGTCAGAGCCGTACCACAACGAGACGGATGTTCCAAACTGCGCTGAAGGCAATTGTGGGGGGTGCAAAACCGAGTACTATAATCCAGTGTGCGGAGCGGACAACTCAACGTACTTGTCGGAATGCGATGCTCAATGCGCTGGTTCCATCGTGAGCCATTGTAACATAGAAAATATAATATAGAACTAGGATACGAAATTGATTTATGTAAGGTTCTGTCTAACAGAACTTCGAAAACTGTACCCGCGTACTGCAATCGGCGAACATTACAACACTGTCGGCTGCGACGGCTACTGCGGGTGTATGTAAAATTACTGACACCTGTCCAAGTAGTTACCAGCAATTGTTTCTGGTTTTCGCCGCACTTTCTCTTTTCTTCAAGTATTTAAAATCCCAGTCGGGCCTTCAGGTACTGTGAAGTTAAGAGTTTTATCGACAGGCGTTCGTAACACAGGCTTTTAATCTCTTAAACTAATGTTTTCTTTATGCTTAGAGCACTCTAAGAAGTGTGCCCTTTACACAAAGATCTTTTACTATCGGCATCCAGGTAACACGATTGCAATACTTTTACCTGTGTTCCTTCTGTTGTCACTGATATTTCTATTTACTTATTCTAAGTGGTTCATTATTCGAGTGTGTGGTACTATTCCATGGCCTATCATATTTGGAGCAATTCTTGATAGTTCCTGTCGAGTTTGGGGTGAACAATGTGGCCAATGTGGTGCTTGTAAAGTCTACAACAACGATAATTTGGCAACGTATTTGACTGTTCTTGCCACAGCTATATCGGTTTGTAGTTTACTGTGGTAAACCTAAATACAAGAGCCCAACAGTGACTTATTGTTTGTTTTGCAGGCCGCTACTGTCATAATCGGATGTATAACGTTGAAAGTCTATAAGCCACCACCGCCTGAGGAAGATGAGACTGATAACCGCAGTCCACAACCCACAGCGGGCAGAAATGACATCCGGTTAGAATCCAAGGAGGATCCGATGGATACAGCTAAAAATGGAAACGAGTATATCAATCCGTCGTTTTCGGAGAAATGATATTCAAATTGGGTTGGATGATGCATTGATTAATTATATTTATTATGCACTAAACATACTAGCATCTACTGTATAATGCTCAAGGATTTCATCATATTTTCGTTAACCATTGCCGCAACGTTGTATGGTCTGTTGTCGTGTAAATTTGAATACATTACCTATGATACTTTTACTTACACGGAGTGCGATAAAATATAGATCAGTAGTTCCCAAAGTCACCAACCGGATGCTACCACATGAGCAGAACAATTGGGTCCACTTTGTCAGGGATCTAGCTAATAAATATAATGAATGGAGCTGATGAAGCAACATGTGTCAGCCATGTGCTGTAGATACGAAGGCGAAACTGTTTAGTGTTAAAGCAAAATCAGATTATTCGACTGAGGGGTTATACCCTGGTTATAAAAAGTTACTGCAATTCGCCAATTAACTACGATAACGGAGCAACCAAGATGAGGTGCATAGTACCTGGGACCTGAGGTACGAAGGGGCCCGGTAATTTTCTGTGATCTCACAAAATCTTCACCTATATAATATTGTGTGTGCTTACATAGATAATACAAAACAAAGGGGTCCTGATGACACTTTTTACCACCTGATAAAAATAATTCTCCCTGACGCGATAGCCACTGCGGCCATTCCTGCCTGTATTACGCCACCAAGCTATCGGCATTTTCGAATGATGTAATAATTTGGTTACGCTCTAGCTAGCACGGGGGAAAATAGCCTCCATAACGTTAGCACGTTATCCAGGAGAGAGGTCATGTGCAGTGTATGGTAAATGTAGTGTCATTCTGTTGCATAATTTACTATGAATGAAGCTTTTGATAGAAATTTAGATAAAGTGCAGATAGCGTGTGTGTCTTATCTATCACTTGTGCTCTGAACGTTTTGTTTTTACCGAGACGACTTGCACACGCAGAATGGAACCTTGGCGTGATGACGTCACAGGAATACAGAAAATTCATATTCAGTAAAAACAAAAGAATAAACTTGAATTAATAGTGATATTTTGCAATGATATTAAACGGTAAATAGTATATTTTCCATTCTGCATGAGCAAGTCGTCTGTGTAACGTAGAGACGGAAATTATCGTATTTTTGTTGTTTGTAATTTACTATTCCCTCTTCACCAAAATTAACATTTCATTTGTGTCCAATGTGGAATTTGTAGCAAATACCGATATGATATCTGATACATCGGCTAGTCATACTGGCGAAGAACAAGGGTCAAAAGGTTATCCGAAAATGAAAGCTGTCAAGTTATCCGAAGACAGTTTAACAGACGGTCAGAGAAAGTTAATGGACGATTACAATAAGAAACAGTGGGGCAAATTTCGCAAGAGCAATCGCCTCATGACTAATTTGTTCGCTTTCGGAGTGGCTGGGTGCGTCGGAGCGATCTACTATTACACGTTTCGTCAGATGGCAAAAGATCATTTAATTGAAGAACTCGAACTGGAGGTTCAAAAACAGGAGATGATTGAGAAATGAAACTTCCAAAACAATGCTCTCCCTACTAAATATACTTAGCATCTCTTTTGTCTCTATTAAATCCGCTTATTGAACAGTTGTCCATTTGTCTGTGAAATCTGCAAACACAATTTCAAATTTGCTATGAACTAATTATAGTAGGCTTTAAGAATAATGGTAATAGCTGATTGGGCCTGATAATGGTGTCCTGTCCTTATGAAATCTGGATCGAGTAATCAGAGAGCCTATCCAAAACCAGTGCCAAGCAAAATCACTAGACTGTATTATTGAAACTTAAAATAACTTCATCGTCTATCAATATGTAGAATAAGGGTTTACATGAGCTTATTATTGTGTCTAAATTTGCAAATATTGGGTAAAATTTACTCCTTAAACTGTACCCTTTTTAAAGATTACTGTAGTGATAATTTCTGCATTTAGATCCTGTGTTTGCGACGGTTTAATTCCACTATCCAGTCATTCTGTAGCCGTAATGAATTTGATTTTGGTGATATGTATGACTATGTACTTCTTCTTAATTTAATTAAATATGTATATTGGTGACCTGCAAGCCACACCATAATTGCAATGATATTACAATAGTTAATGATCCTGTAATGATTGTGGATTGTAGTTTTGAGGAAAATCGAACTTAAGAAAATAAGGGAAATATTCGTTTTGATTAGCCTTAGAATAACTTCATGGCAGATAATATGTTCCTACGTTGTGCT